>JAJIYU010005024.1:0-23083 GCA_030144865.1 Tinospora cordifolia
TCAATAATTTACTTTTCAATTTTATATTTGACTGTTTTCACGAGTTTAATTCTAATTCTTAATCAATCGAATTTGTAGCTTTAATAAAGTTTAAATTGATAGTAAATTGGGTTTTTAGATAGTTGATTTTTATACGTTCCCTGAGGACGATATCCAGATTTATCGGATATTACTACTGCGATCCCATACACTTGCGGGGTGGCTAACAGGGAGTTCAAGGACTTGGATTTGGGGCAACATCTTCAAAGGTTGATGCTCAAATTCAAAGTAATAGAAAAGTAAAGGTCTTAGAGAATATAATTCAAGATCAAGTAGAAAGGATAAATATTTTTGAAGAAAAATCAAAAAAGATGGATACACTCGAGGAAAGAGCTGAAGCATTGCCTGCCATGCTCCCAATGCAATCTCAACAGGTGATAACTAGGCTTAAAATTTTCTCTGGTTTATTATTTTGTAGTTTGATTATTACTTAAATTTATATAGTGAAATATATTTTATGATATGGTTTAACAACTTCAAAGCCCAAATGGAAGAGACATGAACATGATACATTCAAAAGCTCAAACACCACAAGTAAACTATATTTTGAACTCAACTTTGATTATAAACTTTTATTCTTATAATGTTTATATTATCTTTAATTTGTTTATGTATTATGTAGTCACAATAGGGTAGCAAGCCTACCTAAGAAAAATTGCTTCCTGAGAATGCTAGATGCGAATTATTGAATTGGCATCTTGACAATGAAAGAGACGAAAAAGTTGTAGTAGTAGGAAATATTTCTTCTACAGATCCTAAGGCTAAAGTTCACGACCTCCCACTAGGTTTTGATTGATGGAGAGTTTGGGTTGTAACGGTAGTGAATGAAGATGTTGATTTATATAGACCAACATCAGAAATTCATTACTTGAGTGATGTTGTTGGAAGTACAATTGTTTGGCCAAAGAAGTACGTAAAACTATTATAAATAGGTATGTTTTTATAATGTTCTTCCTATTTAATCCATCTTTGTCTATATAGACAAAAACCATAGCAGTTATTGGTGAAGTTGTAGATTTCATCTAATAATTAAGTTTTTTTATGTAGGTATATAAAAATTAATTAGATTAATTTTTTTTAAAAAAATTAATCTAATTAAGTTCATTTTTATATAGGTATATAAAAAGATTGGAACAATGGAGAACTTGAGTTTATATGCTTGGATTGTGTATAAGATGAGATGGGATGATCATTCAAGAATAATTTTCGCTTATAAAACTTTTTATTTTTTGTTTATTAGGATTAATAACGATAAGTAGTGTAAATAATAATTACACTTTTTGATAGATTATATATATGTTTGGCACTATGAAATTTATTATTCTTAAGTGATACTAAATGAGACATTTGAAATTATAGGACAAATGTTTAATAATGTTTATTTTATATTATGAATTTACAAATACAGGTAAACATATGCAATATATATTGTAGTAAAATATTTTTACGATTAAAAAAAATTGACACATATGACAATGTTCAGTTTTCGTTTTAAGATACATGATATAATAACGTGCAGACAATTTTTGTTGAAATACTAGAGCTTTCACAACGGGCACATGCATGTTGTTAAGTAATGGATATACAACAACAACCACTTGACCGTTGTTGAAAGGTTAAAAGGTTAGGGTTTCCACAACGTTCGCCCGTTGTTATAACACGTCTACAACAACAGGTATGATGACCGTTGTCGAATATGTGTTGAAAGATTAAAGTATTTAACAACGTGCAACTATGTTGTAACCTCAGTTTTTAGACCGATATACAACAAATTACAACAACAGGCTCGTGACTTTGTTAAAGGTTAGGGTTTCCACAACATACACCTGTTGTTATAACATTTCTATAACAACAGGTATAGTAACTGTTGTCGAATGTGTTAAAAGATCGAATCATTTAACAACGGGCAAACGTTGTTGTAACCTCACTTTTAGACCGATACACAATACTTTACAACAATAGGCTCGTGGCCGTTGTTAAAAATAGTCGGCTGTTTAACAACACCCTAATTGACAACATCACCATAAACGTTGTCGTATGGGTATAACAACAAACATTGCACGTTGTTGTAGGTGTCATTTCTTGTAGTGGAAGTAGTAGAGAGAGCAGTACTGATGGAGTGAGATGTCAACTTTGAAAAGAAGTTGATAAACAAAGGCAAGAGGCCAAACAACAGCAAAGAGTTCCAAGGGAACCAAAGAAGCAAAGCAAGGATCAACCTCAGAAGCAACAAACCCAAGGCAGAGTTGACAAGCAGCAGGCTCAGAGAGAAGGAGCATGTTACAACTATGGGCAGAAGGGACATGTTGCCAAGGACTATCAAAACCAGGGACCACAAAGACAGATCCAATGGCATAATAATGGTCAGGAACCAAGGTGGACGTAGACAACAATAGCAACAACAGAGTCGTGCAACAACAACAATAGGGCAGACAAAATCAGGCCTGATGTTTGCTATTAAGGACAGATAGGCGAAACCAATTCCAGTCATCGAGGTCACATTTCTACTATTTAATGTTGTTATTAAGATCTCGTTTGATTCGGATGCTACGAAGTTGTTTGTGTCAAAAGACTTAGCTAAAAGGTTACAATTAGTGACTGTTACTCTACCAAAACCACTGTATGTGTCCACTCCCATTGGAGATAGTGTAGTTACTCAAAAAAATTTTGTACATGTGAATTGAGATTTCGAGATAAATTGATAACTGCCGAACTTAGGGTATTACCTTTCAAAGGGTGTAATGTGATATTGGGTATGGACTGGTTGACTCAACACCAGGCTCAGATCGATTGCCCAAGATGGAAAGTCATATTGACTCTACCATCCAGAGAGTTCGTGAGAGTTAATAGGGATATGTAGAGACTACCCCATAATCCTACGAAAGCCATGTTACACTGTCTAAAAGAGAGTGAGGGCTTCGCAAAATTGCTAGAGGAAGATACTGGATTTGGAAAACCTAAGAAGATTCTAGAGATACTTATAGTACAAGAACATGCAAATGTGTTCCTAGATGATTTACTTAGACTACTACCATACAAAGAGGTAGAGTTCAAGATTGAGTTGTATCCAGGCACAAATCCTATAGCCATTGTTCCTTATAAAATGGCGACAGCAGGGTTGATTGAACTCAAAACACAATTAGATGAACTCCATGAAAAAAGATTCATTCGACCTAGTGAATCACCATGGGGAGCTCCAATATTATTTCTAAAAAAGAAAGACAGATCCATGAGGTTGTGCGTCGATTATCGAAAGTTAAATCAGGTGATAGTAAAGAATAAGTATCCCTTGCCAAGGATAGATGACTTGTTTGATCAATTGAAGGAATCCACTCATTTCTCTAAGATTGATCTTAGGTCAAGATATCATCAATTGAGAATCCAAGAGTTAGATATACACAAGACAACCTTTAGGTTTCAATACGGGCATTATGAGTTCACAGTATTGTCGTTTGGTTTAACTAATGCACCAGCTGCATTTATGGATCTGATAAACCAAGTGTTTAGGTAATACCTTGATCAATTTGTAGTAGTATTTGTCAATGACATCCTAATATACTCTTAAGTCAAAAGAGGAACACTTGAGGATTGTGTTGGAGACCCTTAGAAGGAACCAGTTGTATGCAAAATTTAGCAAGTGTAAATTCTGGATGAAGAAGGTCAAGTTCCTTGGCCATGTAGTATCAATTGAAGGCATCTTTGTAAACCCTGATAAGATGGAAGTTGTCACAGACTGGAAGCAACCCAAAATAGTTACGAAGATTAGAAGTTTTTTACGCCTGGTTGGATACTATCAAAGATTCATTTGAGACTTCTCCAAGTTAGCCCAACCTATGACCAAGCTAACTAGAAAGGGATTCAAGTTCAGTTGGGATGAGAAGTGTGAACAATCATTCCAATAATTGAAAATGAAATTGACTTTAATCGCCATCGTAGTCAATCCTACCCATGGTGTTGAATATGTTTTGTATACAGATGCCTCACAGAACGGATTGGGGGTTGTTTTGATGCAAAGGAAAATTTGTTGCACATGCCTCAAGACAACTTAAGATCCATGAACAAAATTATCCAACCCACGACTTAGAATTAGCTGCCATTGTGTTTGTGCTAAAGATTTGGAGACATTACCTCTATGGAAGAAGTTTGATATGTTTTTAGATCACAAGAGTTTGAAATACATCTACATCCAAAATGAGTTAAACATTAGGTAGCGAAGATGGATGATGAGTCTTAAGAACTATGATGTCCAACTACACTATCATCCAGGGAAGGCAAATGTGATGGTTGATTCCTTAAGTAGAAAATTTAATAGACGCAAAGAGGAAAAGGGTCAAATGTATTAGTAAGGCTTATCTTTACAATATGACTTGCCAACCAGATCTTCTACACCAGATCAGGGATGAGCAAATGTGAGATAAGTGGCTCACATGTATGATAGAAGGAGTTGAATAAGGAAAACATATTGAATTTAGGTTAGATACTGAAAATACCCTAAGGTTTGGAGATAGAATTAGTGTGCCTCAAAATGAACAAAGTAAGCAAACCATATCAGACAAAGCTCATCAGACCAAGTACATGATTCATCCAGGTAGTAACAAGATGTATCAAAACGTCAAGAAGATCTATTGGTGGCAAGGAATGAAAAGAGACAAAACCAAGTATGTTTCTAAATGCCTAATCTGTCAACAACTAAAGGCTAAGGACAGAAAGCCCACTGGAATGTTAAAACCACTCACTAAGTGGCACATTTTTTGCCCATTAGATCCACAGACCAAGTCAGTACGCTAGGATAACTCTATGTGAAGGAGATATTATGACTTCATTGCATGCCTAAAATCATAATGTCAGATAGAGACTCTCGGATTACATCACAGTTCTAGTAGAGTATACAGAAGGAGTTGAGCACCAAACTCACCATGAACATCGCTTTCCATTCTCAAACTAATGGTCAGTTTGAAAGAGTCATTCAGACACTACGCTGAGGTCTTGTGCCCTTGACTTTAAGGGAAACTAGAGCAAGTACCTACACTTGGCAAAGTTTGCCTATAGCAACAATTATCAGGCAAGTATAAAAATGGTTTTGTATGAAGCTCTCTATTAGAGGCCCTGTAGATCACCAACCTACTAGGCTGCACTTGAAGATCACATGCTTACTGGACCGGATTTAGTGGAGGAGATGAACAATCAAGTAAAACAGATACAAAGAAATTGGTCATAACACATTGTAGACAAAAGAGTTATGTCGATAAAAGGAGAAGGCCCCTTGAGTTCTAAATGGGTGATAAAGTGTTTTGAGGATAAGCCCTTAGAAAGGAATCAAGAGGTTCGAATATAAAGGAAAGTTATCACCCAGATTTATCGATCAATTAGAAATACTTAGAAGAATTGGAGAATGCGCCTACGAGTTAGATTTACCAAACACAATGTCCTTAGTTCACAACGTGTTCTGTGTGTTAATGCTGAGGAAGTATGAACTCGACCCCTCTCACATAATCTATTAGGAGGAGGTGGACATCCAATACAATGTCACAAATGAAGAAGCAAAAGTTAGGACCTTCAACCGCAAAGTACAAAGCTTGAGAATGAAAAACATTCCCTTAGTCAAAGTTTTTTAGAAGCATCATGGAGTGAAAGAGGCAAGTTGAGAGCTGGAAAGCGAGATAAAGAACAAATACCCAAACCTCTGTACCAAAAATACCTAACTAGACAGCAATGAAACAAGTACAAATTTTGATGATGAAATTTATTTTAAGTGAGGTAGATTATAATACCGTGAAAAATTCTCGAATATTAAAAATATATAAATGAGTTCATTAAATTGTGAAAACACATTAAATATTCAAGGGTAAAACGATAATTTTGCCTCTTAGGGGTAAAATGGTAAAATCACATGAAAAGTAAAAAAATATATTACCACTAACTTAATTATCCTATAAGTGATTCCACAAAATAAAAATATATATTGAATATAAGTAGTAGAATTTGGAGGTGGAATATATATATTAAAATATAATTAGCGGAATGAGTTGGTGATATATATATATATATATATATTAAAATATAATTAGTAGAATGAGTTGGTGAAATAAATATACATTAAAATATAAATAGTGGAATGAGGTGATTGGTTAATGATGCTTATAAATAACACCCTCCTGTTCTCTTCAAACCATCTCATTCTTGTCTTCTTTATTCTCAAGAGAAAGAGAGTTTCATCATTCTTCTCTTCTCCATTTCCTCTTAGTTCTCTCTTAGCTCAAGAGAAAAAGAATCTCCTCATTCTTTTTTTAAGTGAAAAAAAAAGGTTGAAGACTTGAAAAGGTTCAGAATATTAATATCATAAGCATTTAAGCATCAAAGGTGGGGATGAATACTCATCCTGGTTAGTATTATTTTAGTTCTAAATATAAAGCATGATTGGTTGTTTATATTTATTGAATATTGAGAAGCATGCTAGGGATATGTTTGACAGTTTTGTGAAAGATTGCTTGTTTTTTATAGTGTTGATAGCATGTTGTTTATTTATATTTGGAATAATGATACTGTTAGTATGCTAAGATGATTAAGAGATTTAACTATGTACCAACGCGATGATGCTAATATTGTAGCAGTGATCTAGTGTCATCGTGGGTGTTCCCAACCCAAGGCAGGTCTTAATGCTATTGTGGCAGTAGAAAGATGGGACTAGTAGTTGAGTTGAGACTTTACTTCTAAGATAGCATCATGAATAGGTAACTGGCCTGTAGGCGTTACTTTCAATATTCTAGGCCTAATGGGGGATGCCGAGGAATGTCCTTTCAGTCTTAACTTCAACTCAAAACTATTGAACTATTGAATCACATAATGCTTAATAAGTGTTTGCATGTTTTTGTATTTAGACTTTAATAATACTTGAGATATATTATGTACAATCCATTAGGCTCTTAAGCTCACCCCATTTACTTTTTTTTACGGAACCACTGAAGATACTTGCGCTGACAAGTAATATAGAAATAATTATCAGTAGTACGTACCTCTCAGTTGAGGATGCTGTAAGAAATGAACTTTATTTTCTATTTTTTGGTTGTAAGGCACGTAACCCACTATGTTTAGCTCTAGGTCTGCCTTTAGGCCAGATATTAATTGTTGAAACTCGGCTATGGGTCTCACATATTTGTTCTCAATTTTAATATTAAATCAAAACCTTTTTATTATTTGATCCCAATGTTATTATTAATCTATTTTGAAGCCAATTTATTTATGCACTCTTTATACTTTGGGATATGCCTTGGTGTAACCAGGAATTTAGAATGATTGATGCAAGAAATAGTAATATTCTAGTTCTCAAATAGAAAGCAGGAGTAACTGCATATGAATGTAATTATGTCTCAAGCTACGAGACAAATACGTTGCCTATGACAAATGTTAAAGGTTTCGGAGCTGAGATGTTACATACCCTGGGCAGCTTTAGAAGGTTTTGGCCAAAACTTCCTTTTCTGGCCTTGATAATGATAATGCCAATTTTGGTTGGATTGATTACTAGTTAGGATGGTATTGTTTGAAGTAACTTGAATAGTAATCGCTAAATTATATTGTAAAACCTTTCTGTACATCGTGATGCCCATTACGGATAACACTTAGCATATTGTTGGGCGTTGTTCACCAAAGAAGAAATTAGCCTCTTCCTTCGTATTAATCACTAGGATCGGGGCATATACATTAGTTGAATGAATTTCAAAGTATATTCTCATATCAACATATTATCTTACTGGAGTCTCAAAAACTTCAACTTCTTTAACTCTCTTTTAGAAGTTGGAACATAAGTTTCAAGGAATAATTCATGAAATCGTACCCAAGTGGTAATACGTCCTTTAGCAATTGTGTCAGACTTCCACCATCTAGCTACACACCTTTTAAAATGTGTGCTAAGAACATCACTTGCATGTCCTCTCCCAATTGAAGAGTCATAGCATTTTTCTCCATATTCATCAATCAGTCTTTTGCAACTTGCAAAATCCTTTCATAACTTAGTAGAGTGTGCAGGAGGCTTTATGTCTGAAGGTTTAAGTATTTCTTCTAGGACTAGTTCCACAACAATTGGAACTGGTTGTTCAATAGGTTAAGGAGAAACAGGTTGTCGCCTTATCTCTTCTTTGGACCCATTATCTCATGTAGGGCAACATTTTGAGCTTGCAAGACCTCATTCTAAGAAATTACTTTGGATTTTAAGCATTAACTCGAGCCTTTGCATCATTATAAGCTTCACCTCTAGCTAAGGGGACGACTTTTTCTCCTCTTAAGTCATCCTCCTTTAGGTGGCATTTTGGCTTGCAATACTAATTTTATTGTTATTTTTTCATCAAAAATCTTAGGCAAACTACTATTTAGAGTTTCATAATGTCCAAAGAAGTAAACTTACTCCATAGCTTTTTAAATTTTTCTAGCCCCCAACTTCTTTTTTTTGGCCAAAAACTCAATTTTGTGACAAGATGTTTTAGCCTTTCAGCCCACCAGCTCTTGTACAACTTAAACTTTGTACAAAAATCGAGCTCTCATACAACTTTCTGTCAAGACCCCTTGCCAACCGCAAGGGAGGGACAACCGACACCATAAACCAAGAAGCCATCTTCATACATGAATTTGCTAAGTTACTATTAAGTCTTTCATAATTAATCCTAACCAAACTAAAGTAAAAGTATTAATTTATCCAACAATTGAAACAATAAAAGTGTCAGGACCCCTTCCTTAGGGCGAAAGGCGAAACAACCCTGCCCGCAAGCCGAGCTTGCTAAGACACTATTAAGCCTCATCTTTCAACACCGCACCACATACCATCAGAGTAATCATAGGAAATGCAGAAGAAATTCAACACACGAACACCAATAAAGTTTGATATTTACCAAAATGGGTTATTAAAACATAAATAGCAATAGGAATGACTAGTCCATTATATACAAGCTTTCCTCACCCCTATACATAGTTTCTAACCCTCCAAACACAAAACAGAAAAGAAAATACAAAGAAGACCTAATAAAAAGAGTAAGGGAATGCAACTCTATGCGATGATCACTCCCTTGCCCTTATCCGCGACGGAAGAACCTGAAAAGTTAGAGTAGTGAGCTTAAGTGTCCACGGCGGCTCAGTGAGTAATGCAGTCTAATTCACAACTTAAAACAAGCATCCACAATTAAAACATGTGTCATGAATGCATGAGCAATAGCATTATGTCGGTGAATGCAACAGTAAAACACAATTTAAATCCATAATGCAGTCGTGCACCTTCATTCAAAAACAGTTAAAATAGTAAAAACATTCGCCGAGGCTTGCAAGCTCTCCAAGGAGACTAAAAATCACTCGAGCGGGTTGCCGACAGTTAGGCACATCGTGTCGACTTCGATTAGGACTTATTGTTGTTGTCATCATCGTGACGACCCAATTAGGTCTAATTGTCATTGCCATCATTGTAGGCCCACAGAACCCCTTCGACGGGCACTCTGTGCTAGGTGGTCACCTCTCGGGGTCGTATGAGAGATCGACACAACTCACCCTAACCCTGTACTCTCAAACCTCGAGACTCGGTGCACTTTTCATTTAAAACTCATTGAAAAGAGTGCAAATTCATCACAATATGTAATCTCACTTTCATAATGCACAAAATAACAAGTTCTAAGAAATGAGTTAGAAAACACTACTCACAGGGATGCTCCGCTCCCAGTGCTCCTCTCGCGATCGGTCGCGTCTCGCTAGTACTTAGTCCTGCGAAATCGACGTAACTTCTTAATATTAACATGAGACTTGGCTCACTCTAACTGTACATCATTAGTCAATCAATAACTTGACCTAGTCAAGAATAGTCCACCTATATTTGTTCATCTTGCCTTAGTTGATAAGTCAATTTGATTGACCTTGGTCAATCTTGGTCAGCCCTAGTCAACTTATCACTTGCTGACCTAACTAGTCAATAGAGTCACAAAGGGTCAATTCTGGTCCTCTTAGTGTTAATTGGGCCAAAAGGGGTCAACATTCCCAATTCCTATCACTTAGGCACAACATTAGCCTAAGGCCCTATCTGCGCAACCATTTTTCCAATTTTTTTGCGGGCAATCTATATATCGTATTTGCGCCAAACTTTGTAGAATTGTTCTAGATATTCCTAAAGTTTCTCCAGAATTTTGAATCACAATTTTTTGACATCATTTACTAGGGTTTCTAGGTATAATAACAGAGACTGTATAGATCTCGTATACCCTGTGACAGACAATGACTGTTTGCCTAAATTGGCCTACCTATCCATATCAAAATTCTCTGAAATTTGGTAGACAACTTTTAGACATACTTAGGGATCTCTCTACCAAATTTCAGCTCAATCTATCAAGGTTGGTCAGTTAATTTCATCTCAGAATTTTTAGCCAGATTGCAGGAAATTTCTGGGTTCATAGTTTTTACTATCATCCTAGTATTTTTTTCCCCCCATTAAATCACAATTCCATGGGTTATTTCTTGTGTCTAATTGCAGTATACAGATCATAATACATCCATTAATCAAAAATACTTCAAATTAGTAACATGCAATGCCAAATTCATGCCTATCTTTCCACTAATTTCTCTACTGTATTTTAAAGAGCACAAGAAATCTGTTCTAGCATTCTATAATCATGGCATATTTGTAAGTATAACAAAACACATTCACAAAGGCTCAAGGTAAGATCTTTTTACCTTTGTAGAACCTCTACTATGGGGTCTAAACTGCCTCTGGTTTCAGTCTAAATGAGTGTCTTTAGGTGTCCCAAATGTAGCTCCGATTCTGGTCTCAAACTGTTTCTGTCGGCACTGTCGCAACAGTAAGTCTAATAGTTAACAACAGTGGCTTATAAAACATATTAAACATTTTAGTTTCTGGTTTCTACTACTTTGACACTTGAATATACATGATAAGGGGTAAAATGATAGATTTTTACCTTAGGGATGAGCTTAGAATGGTTCAAGAGTGAGCTTTCTCAAAGTTGTTCCAACTGTCTCTGTTACACAGCTGTAATAGGAAGTAACCAACTTTAATGATTTGGAAATCATGTGCAAAACCCTAGTTTTCGTTCTCTAACACTTGAAGGTTAAAATACATATGAAAATGAAGAGGGTGGACAGTTTTACTTCCAAAAAGGGCTTGAAACAACCTAGGATTTGAAGTTCCAAGAAGGTTCCAACATAAGCTTCTCTGGTTTTTTGGGTTTGAACCCTCTAAATAACACATTTTCTCTATGATTTTAGCTTCAGATGGCTTCAAAATTGGGCAAACTACTTGTGGGACTTCGTAGATGGTGGTATCAGCTTCAAAACAAGCTATAGATCACTAGATTCGGTCAAGAAATGGAGGAGATCTGAGCTTGTGAACAAGGCTAAGTTGCTGGAATTTTTTTGGGTTTAACTCAAGGAGTTTCATTGCATGGGAGAAGCTTGCATGGCAAAGATGGGTGACATGTGGCCATCTAGGTAGCTTCCAACCTCACATGTTGGCTGCTTAGTTGGCAGCGTTCATTGGTTACAATGGAGGTCATGAGTTGATGAAAAAACCATGGATTCTCATGGTTTCCTGCTGAAATCTGATGGAAAATCCTCCAAAAATCGGCCAAAATTCGTCAAAAATTCGGATAAGTTTGCACAAGAGGACAAGAGAAAGGGGCTGGACCCTTTCTGGGCACATGGGCCGGCCAGCCCAGTTGGGTCGACCCACGCACCTAGCCCGGGCACTAGGCGCCCGGGCCCCACGTGCGGCCTGAGTCCTACACAGGCTTCCTGCTTGTGCGGGTTGGGCGCTCGCCCCGCTTGGAGCCTGGGCCAGCCCAGGCCCAACGCTTAGGTCAGCCCAGGTCCCTATATATATATATATTTTTTTTCTGTTTTATTCCCCATCTCTACATACACACACACACACACACACACACACACACACATATATATATATATATATACATATTTTCTTCGTTTTTTTTCTAAATTATTAAAAATTGCTAGTGCATCATTTCTCATCAAAATACCCTCATTATACATCATTTTATCATTTATTCAATTATTTCTTCCAAAATTTGAATAATTTCCCAAAAATCATATTTTTTTTTCCAAAAATTCTATTTATCATTCTAAAAAAATCATGATTATTTCAAAAATTCATAAATCAATTCTAAAGGTTATTTTCCTCAAGAAAACACATATTCTTTATAGTTTCATGTGTTTTTCCTCCAAAATTACATTTTTTCATATTATTTTCATTTTCTTCAATAATTAACTTGGAATTGAAAAATTTTAGGAGAAAATTCGGTATTTTCTTATTAAAATTCTAGAAAATACATATATGTTGGATCCGTCAATCCAATGCCAAAAACATGGGTCGTCACAAAAAGTATTGTTGAAAGTACAATTGTAAGTTGAGAACATCAAAGTTATGAGCATAGGAGGACGATATACAAAATGACCTATTGCATACAACAGAAGTACAACAAAAAAGAGAAAATATAGCATAAGCTTAAGTAAATCTAATCAAAGACAACCACTTTTCCCTTGTTGAGACTTCACATTCTTGAAAAATGGAGTAAATTAAGTCTAGTACAACATGGTTTTGTAAGTAATAGTCTGCATAACATTATATGTCCAAAATTTGTATGCATGCAAATGCTAGAATACCAATTAAACCAATTCAACAATTAGGATAATATAGCATTGCTACTAATAAATAAGAAATCATGTAAATATCTCATACATCATATATAAAATCTAAAAATATCATGCATGCCACAATCATAGCCAACCATACTCAATAGACCTAAAATATCTTTAAAATATGGGACACAAGCCAACAAACCCAATACAACCTCGACAATTCAGAGCTCAAATAATCTTACTTAACAGATGCAAGACATCTTGAGGCTGCACTAAACCTAGTGCAGCCTCAAAGATTTGAGCTCAATTTACCCATAAGTCTAGGTAGAGCCTCAAAAACTCAGAGTATTTCCACACATATAATGTCATGATTCTCGATAAAATAGTTCCAAAATCATCAGTTTATCCAATTAATACAACATAATGCAATTCAACATAATTTTGATGTGGAATGTATAAACTACTAATGACTAAAGTTAAAAAATTCTTACAAATTCAACAATTATATTGTAAAATATCATTGAAATCTCAATAGTTCAACCATTTTCTTGAATATGGTACAACTAGGCCCTATTTTTCCTGATCAAAATTATCATATCTTCCTTTAGTTCTCTCAATATTTCTCTATGAAATCATATAAGACTATATAAAATAATAAATTTTCATATAAAATAATATGTATTATACTATTATCACCCATTTTCCCCTTGGTAAAAATAAAATTACCATATTCTTCGATATTTTAAGTGATTTGTAGACATTTATTTAATATCTAAGGTCAGAAATGTGAGAAACCTTAAATTTTGACGTAAAATCTTTTTTTTTCTTTAACCAAAAAGTGAAAAACCATGTTTTAGTCATTGTTTTAAGGCGTGTTTTCATCACTTTTTCCTCAAAATTTTGGCTCATTTTTCCTTTAAATCACAATTCTTTATGTTATTGATGAATTTTTAATCAAAAACTTTCATAAAAAACTATTGTAGCATTATTAAAATTGAACCCCAAAATCCTTGGTAAAACACTTTCAAATTTTATATCTTATTACCTTAGCAACGAACCTACTTTGCAATGCACGTTCTTTCTTGTTAGAGATCTATTTCTCGAGCTTCTAGCGGATCTCCTCTATTTACTTCCTATTTTCAATTCTCACTAGGCTTGCACCAAACTTGTTCATTGTGTTTTCTCAAGAGCAACCCAAAGTTGATTCAAAAATCAAATGCTTAAACAAGGTATAGAGACCCTTATTTTTAGGCAAGTTTGGCTAAACAATACCTAGCGCACAAACTCAATGCTTATTAATTTCACAGTTTTTTTTTTTTTTTGTTTTGAAATTCCATGTACAATTCCCCTTTTACCTTTTTTTTTAATTTTAAAATATACCTAAATTCAAATATTTATGTATTTTTCTCAAAAATCATATATATTACCCAAAATAAGTATTTTCTTCCCAAGTATTAACCAAATTTTTAAGAATTCATGTTTTCTTTTCAAAAATCAAATTTTGTGCATTCCTGTACTAAAGTTATATTTCTTCAAAATTTCTCTAATTTTGATTTTAAATTTTTTCAAATTTTTTTAAAAAATTGTATTCTCAAGTGTGCTGAGTTTTTTTTTTTTCTTTTATGAATAATTTTAGTGGTGCTTCTTTAAACTTGTTTGAAACCGTCATGTGGGTATTTTTTTAATTTTCCTTTGAAAAAGAATAGAAATTGCTAACAATCAAAGTTGCCTAGATTTATTCAAACTGCATATAAAAAGATAAAGCTTACATATATATATATATATATAGGACTGCAATTAAGGCCTTCAATGCCTATTATTGATGAATTAATTAAAATGAACTTGTTCCACACAACTCCTGAATTAGGTCGTTCAATGCCCGATGAGACGACCCACCTTTTTTCACTGCCTTTCTCGCCAACCCTCCCAACTCCTTCACCTTCTTCCTTGCCTTCTTCCCACTCTCTCCTTCCATCAACTCCTTCACCATCTTCTCCACCATCTCCGACCTCACGAACCCTCTCACCGATCCATTCTCCGACAGAACTCTCACTCCTATGCCCAACTCCTCCACCACCATTTTCGCATTCAAGTGTTGTTCTGCCATCATCGGCCATGCCACCATCGCAACTCCCGCACACAAGCTTTCCAACACCGAATTCCACCCACAATGACTCATAAACCCATGCACGCTCTTATGTCTCAGTACCTCCACTTGGTCCACCCACTCCCTCACCACCACCCCCCTCTCCTTCACTCTCTCCTCAAACTCGTCGTCTGACACCGCCTCTCTGCAACCGCCCGGCCTTAACACCCACATAAAGCACACCTGCGTAGGAAACAATCTTGAGTTATATTATATATAAATAATATATTTAGCTGCAATTTTTTTTTTTCTTATGGCTAAAAATTCTTTTTGTTATTTCATACATAAAATATATTTTAGCTACAACATCTCTACTTTAGTGCGTTTAGTAGATGAGAATATATCATTTTTATTTTTATTTTTTTGAAAAAGAACTGTGATTTTTTTTTTGAAATATTCTATTTATTTTTTTATGTTATTTTAAAAAAAGTGAAACAAAAGTTCCAAAAAAAAAAAAAAGAGAAACCTTTTCTTAAGCAGTTTAACAATTAATCAAGTAATAACTACTTAACTAATTATTTCGGGGGAAAAATTAAATCTAGAACGCACCTAAAGGCCTAATTTCTTGTAGTGACTGCTTGGAATTGTGTCTGAGTAAAATTATTTAGGATTAGTAAGTGTCTTCGGATTAAATTGTGAAAACAAGTTCGCTACCGATGAGGAGTGAGATTTCTAAGATGTAACAACCTGAGACCTCTCCAGACCTGCGGCGACCTCCCTTAACTGCTCCTTTGTCATTTCCGCTTGCGTCCCAAACGACACATACAACACCGACTCACCGTTCTCCAGCTTCTCATCAAGCCATTGTGCCCACCGCTTCCGCTGCTCCCCCGGCGCGGGCGCTGGCGCTGGCACTGTTTCTGCTAACTCTGACGATAAACACAGGGGCCCGACGCTCCAGCACTTTGGCTTCCATTCTTTGTTCATGTAATCCGAGAACACGGGCTCGAGTTCGTAGAAGCTGTTCATGATCGTACCCTTGCTGTTGACAGTTGCGATCTCTTGCTCCATAACAAAATCGTACAATGGCCCTTTTGAGTCCGGATTGCTGTTAAAAGGAGGGTCGAAATCGTTTCGAGTTAGTTTGATCCATGGGAAGGGCGGAACCGTGAAGGGCTCGTCGTCGGATGTGACGCCGTCAAGAAGACGGTCGCGGACGAGGACTCTTGACAAAACCATGGCGTAGTAGCTCATCCCATAATAGACAAACCTCGGTACACCGATCATGGCGGCAGAGTGGAGGGTCCAGCCTAGAAACCCGTCGGAGATTATGCAGGTGATACGGTTCGGGTTTGGAAGGGTTTTGAGGGCTTCATCGAAATGAGGTTTCATGAGCTTGGTGGCTGTGACGAAAGGGAGGAAGAGGGAGATGGAAGGAAGTTTATCTGTGCTTTCGACTCCATCAGGGATTTCCTGAAGGTTCTTTGGAAATGGAAGATTGATTATTGCAAGTTGATTGTTGTTTTTGTTGATGTAGTTAAGGAGGAATTCAGAGATGAAAGGTGA
Organism: Tinospora cordifolia; assembly: GCA_030144865.1. Taxonomy (NCBI): domain Eukaryota; kingdom Viridiplantae; phylum Streptophyta; class Magnoliopsida; order Ranunculales; family Menispermaceae; genus Tinospora; species Tinospora cordifolia. Next base: position 16,322 of record JAJIYU010005024.1, read on the forward strand.
GTTTAATGAGGTTGTGAAGATGGTAATGGTGATGTTGCGATGGAGGAGAAGACGAGCGAGGTGGAGGATTGGGATTGTGTGGCCTTTTGACATGAAAGGGAAAAGAACGAAATGAGGAGAAGAAATTAAAGAACGAGAAGAATCGACGAGTTGCTGAGTCGCCATGATTCTATCACTTCTTTTTCTTCTTAATTAAGAATGTGGAGCAAACAAGATGAAGCTTATTAAATATTCTGCGGAGTTAGTGGGAATTGTATTTTATGTGATTACGTAAAGCATGAAAGAATCAAGTTTGTCTGCCTATTGTACACGTAGATTTGAATTTCTGCTCTAACATGGAAAATGAGAGCAAGTGTCTAGAAGAGGAAGGTCATTTCTAATGGGTCATCAAAGAAAACATCTGCACCGCCGAAGTCCATCAATATTTGCTAAAGACCAAAGTTGCAACTTTTGGGATCATTAAAAAAAAATTGTTAAGGAAAGTTGCAACTTTTGGGACCAAAGTTGCACCGCGGAAGTCCATCAATAATTGCTAAAGAGCAAAGTTGTAGGCAACCAACTCTTTCATCTACCTAAAAAGGTCTCCATATATACTGTTGTTATTATTGTTATTATTATTATTATTATTATGATTCTTATGAATATTTATTGTAGGCAACCAACTCTTTAAGTTTAAAAGCATCTTCCCGGGTTTCTTGTGGAAATAGTCTAAAAAGTAGGAGTTATAACAGCTTTTTTTTCTTTCTTTCTTTCTTTCCTGATTTTTTGCCAATGATTCTTATACGGTGCCTTTGTGTTATTTTCCAAATATTAAAAATTTAATGTTTTTATCTTTATTTTTTATCCCTTGACAGGCACAAGCGAATAAAATAATATGTATAAAATAAACTTTCATGATTTTATGTACTTAATTATTTAGTTATATAAAAAAAATGTTTGAATATATACAAGAAAAATGTATAGTGTATAGTATGGCCAGGTGGAATATATATATTGATCAATAAAGACTTCATGATTGGAAACTGCAAAAATAAAAATAAAAAATTGCAGTTGTTGACTATGACAGCCGATGATGAAAGAACTCTTCGAGTCAACATCTGCACACCAACACCAATATATTATGAATTTATAATGGTATGCGTGTCAAACTTAGAGATGCATCCTTGGGTGCTTGATTGGAGATGCGATGACAATTAATTTAATGTTTCTGAGTAAATCTATGAAAATTGATTTTGTTGTCTTTTATAATAATTCTAAAATAAGAGAGTCACATTCTAAAAGTTTTTGTAATTATATCTTATTTATATATTTGCAACATATATAATTAATGAATTTCATCTAATAGTTATTTGGGTTATAGTTATAAAAAACATTATTACAACAGTCACATATAAATATCTTTCTAAAAATTTTTATAAAAATTATCACAATGTAATAATTAATTATTTTAATATTATTTATTTTATAGTATTTACGAAAAATGGATTCATATTAAACATATATTCAGAGTCATCTCATTCTTGACTTTATCTGTATGACTGTATGCACAAATCCTCTGTTGATTGGCAAGGATCTCTCTTCTAGAAGTTGTGACAGAGATCCCATGTACCATATTCACTATGAGGGTGTCCCTTATGGGGTTTATTGAGCGCCTAACTAACGTTCAATAACCCCACACAGTGTCAGAGGCCTGCTGTGAGCATCTGACATCGTCTAATGTTCATCGAGTGCTCGATGCAGACCGAGCACTTGGTGAACCTTTTTTTTATTTTTATAGTTGTTGGGTGTAGTTTTTTTACTATTTAGTTATTAAAAAATAAAATATATTTATTTTTAATATATAAAAAAACAATATTTTTTAAAATATAAATTAAAAAATATTTTTAATATATAAAATTAAAATATGCTTATTTATAAATTAATATTTTAAATAAATAATCACAAAATTATAATTTTTTATATAAATTTAAATAATTATATATATATTTTAATATTTTTTAATATAAATGTGAATAATATGTATTATGAACATGAATATATATTTTATAAATGAAATATTATAATTAGTATATTTAATGAGTTGATGATGTAGATGGTATATTAAGCCATTGTCAGTATAAACCATAAGAGATACTCTGATAGTTAGGAGATGCATCCTCGGGTGCTTGCTTGGAGATGTGATGAAGTATATGTTTATATATATATATATATATATATATATATATATATATATATATATATATATATATATATTTGTCATTGATATGCAATTAGCATAGAAGTATAAAGGGATATACATTGATTAATATTAGACATATAGAATTGTTGGGTAAATATACACTTCTCTCTTTGAATAAGAAAATAATATTTTTAGTATAAAAAAGTATGTGTATAAAGATGCACTCATGAAAATAATATTTCGTTTAGTATGATAATAATATACATAGAGAAGTATATGTGTAAAAGAAATGCATTCATGAATGAAATATCTCATTTGGTGATATGTTAAGGTATGCATATGTAGGAATTGATAATCTCACATTGGAAAGATAGAAACACTATTTGGAAGAGGGCCCTCTATAAACCCCCCTACTCCGCCCATTTCATTCATCCCAAAGACAAGAGTTGAAAATTTATCTTACTCTCTCTTTGCCTCCTTCTTGGCAACTTTAGTTCTAGTTCTTCTTTGCTTGAGCTATTCTAAATAGTTCGCGAAGTAGTAGCAACAAAGTGCTACAAAGAATTTAGGAAGCGATCTCAAGGTGACTTTCTTTCCTTTCTTTTAATTTATTATTTTGACTTAGATAATGCTTGCTTGTTTGGTTAGCTTGATTTTCTTTTTATTCTTGTTCTTTACATTTATGTAATTTAATTATCATGTTGCTCATGACTAAGAGAGTATGCTCTGTAGTTGCATCTCGTACGATCTTCTACATCAGAAATCGAAAGTCATTTTTTTTTCCTGTTTGAGAGAGTATGCTATGTAGTTGTGTCTCGTATGATCTTCTACATTAAAAATCGAAAATCTGTGCTTCTGTTGATTTATGATGTTATACTGTTGGTATGTTTATTTACTGTTGAAATATTTATTTACTATGCTCTTGCACACAAAACTAAGATTAAATAAGATTTCAACCACATATCGGTACGGGAGACTTTTTGTGTTCCATGTAGAATTGAAACTGGCTGTCAATACTAACACCATAATGGAACGGGTTTCAAGATTGATCCCACTAGAGATGGGTTTGAGTTTCAAAATTAATCTCTCTCCCTAGATCTGGAGCACAGAAGTTATTCTCATTCGATCTAAATTATGACTAAATTAATATATTGGTTGAATCGAATTAATCTCTGAAAGTGTTTGATATGCTTGCATTGTTTGGTTAAAATAATGGATTAAATAGATGGAATGATTCACTGGGTTTTTTAGCTCACCCCCCCCCCCTATTTTTCACATCTCAGGGAATTAATCAGCTTACGAGGAGATTTATCTATTGAAAGTTTTTATTTATTTTAATGTAGGCCGCATCGGCTCAAACAAAATCATGTATTTTAGCTTTGAATTTATTTTTCACTATAATGGATTATTGTAATCGGAATTTTCGAATGAATAAATGAAGAATCTTATTTACCATGATGTCATTTTATACATAGACTAATGTACACAGAAACCCTAATGGATTTGGGTCCAAGAAGAAGAAAATGCAGCACGGGCCCGTCTCCCGGGCATCCCAAGATTTTTTATCAAAGAGAGTTGAACCATCAAATGACGTGGAAGATGGGACTCGGGAGGCGGGGTGTTACATTATATCTTATTTATATATTTGCAACATATATAATTAATGAATAAAAGGGACACCTTAAAATACATATTACTTTTCATCTAATAGTTATATGCGTTATAGTTATAATAAACATTATTACAACAGTCACATATAAATATTTTTCTAAATTTTTTATAAAAATTATCAAAATATAACAATTATTTATTTTAATATTATTTATTTTATAGTATTTACAAAGATTGGATTCTTATATATATATAGTATTGATTGGCAAGGATCTCTCTAATAGAAGTTGCGACAGAGATCCTGTGTACTGTATTCACTTTGAGGGTGTCCCTTATGAGGGTTTATTGAGCGCCTAACTAACGCTCAATAACCCCAAACAATGTCAAACGCCCATTGGGTATATTTTTTAACCATATAATTATTAAAAAATTAAAATATATTTATTTTTTAATATATAAAATTAAAATATATTTATTTAAAAATTAATATTTTAAAAAATAATCACTAAAAATATAATTATATATATATATATTTATTTATTTATTTATTTATTTATTTATTTATTTATTTATTTATTTATTTAATGAAAATGTGAATAATATGTAATATGAAAAGAAATATATATTTTATAAATAAAATATTTTAATTAATATATTTGATAAATTGATAATATAAATGGTATATTAAACCATTATCGGTATAAATCATAAGGATGCCTTGATAGTTCTTAGGATGCTAAGTGGTCCGTTGCTGACCGTGGCCCAGCTCGTTAGGAGCATTTTGTTAGATATGGCCACAATTTGCTGTGACTTTTTCTTACATGGCCACAGAAAAAGAGTTGCTCTCTTTTAGATAGGGATGGCCACACACACTGTCCTGTAGTGGAAGTGCTTAAAGTTATATAAAGTTAATACTACCTACCAGCAAAAACGAACCTTATTAAAGTTATATTTTAACCAAAGTCTCTCTCTCTCTCTCTCTTTCTTATTTTTATTTTTATATTTTACTCTTTAATTGAGCTTTTTAAGTACAAAATTTTACCAAGAATCGAAAAACCAATAGAAAACAAACCGAAGAGGATTGAATGTAAGAAGATAGATAAACAAGATTGAGACCAAAATAGAAAAAAAAAAAAAAAAAAAAAAAAAGGAAAGAAAAAACCTCTTTTCTAATGTTGTAAAGAAATTGTCGTGACTTTTGAGCTTGCAAATACATAGATTTATCAACGAAGATCACAACTAATTTTCAACTATTCTATTATATAGATAATGTAGGGTTCCTAAATTGCAGAAGACTACAATAATCTTGTGAAATCAATATTAAAGTCAAAGTTGATAACTTTTGTTGTAACCTCAGCTCAAATACGATAGAACCAAAATTGAAGAGATCATAATAAGATTAACTTAACTACCAAGCTGGGGGACGTTTGAGTAACACAAGAGAGCAAACCAAAGAAAAGGACATGTCCAAGCACGTAGTCAAGCCGCACGGCACCAAGCACACAAAGAAGTTACAAAAATAATGTACACGAGTATGAGCACATGAACAAATAATTAAAGTAATGTACACGAGTCTAAACACACAAACGAGTAAGTAAGGCAGTGTACTCAAGTTCGAGTACACGGTAAAACGAAGCGAGCAAGAATGATGTAGAGTTGGCCGAGGACAACAGAGCTCAAGCAAGCAAAAAGTGGAGAACGAGTCACATGCTTAGATGACTAATGACTAGGTGTCCAAGCACATAAAATCAAGCCAAGAATGAATATGTGGAGGGCTCCTTCTTTGCATCGGCTTTGCTGATCACCTTCAACCATATTAAGGAAGGCCGTTCAAAATGGATATTTCCTCCAAAAAAATCTGGGATCAACATTATCTTGTGAGATCTACCCTCGTTGATAAGAAAATTATGCTACTTCAAAATTTTACCAAGATTGGTAATTATCTCATATGTGTTGAAACAAAATTAGGAAACTAGAATTCACGTACATCTAAAAGTAATCGCACATCGTAACCTAAAAGGCAAGCAATTTTTTCCTCATTTCTACTATTTTCTACTGAATTGATTTTTTTGCCATAATAAAAGGAGGTTTTGTTGGATTTTTCCCTTAATCATTTGTTGTCTCCATTAGAATTTTATTCAATTACATTTTTTATTTGACAAATTAATCATTTTTTCATTGGTCAAACTATATATTAACAATTGGCACTATCTATGGAGATTAAAAGAGGTGAAATTGTTCTTAGCGACCAATGGCCAAGATAAGTCACAATGCTGGCAAAGCTCCTACTGGAGAAGAACGTTTAGCTCCTCAAAAACCCCATTCTTTGGTGAGGGAGAACACCCACAAAAAAGAAAAACTTGGCATAGAAATTAATCTAGATTAACACACTAGAGAGAACCATCGAAAGGATGCCATAGATGATGGTGGAACAATAACAAACCCTACAAGCTATGCTTCTAGCACACTTTCAACATCAACTAGCTATTCAACTACAACAAAACGCCTTAGACACACAAGGGGATGCTGCTCCTAAGAACCTTAGACTCAATATAAGCATGGATGACAAATTAGATTCAATTTGTTCCTCTGCTGCAATGAAATCTATGATCGAATGACCTCAAAAATGCATTGAACGAGAAAAGAAAATTTGACATAGTAGATTCATCTTTCTTCTAACAAATATAGTCATTAGGAATCAGTATCTTGTCAACTCAAAAATGAGCTACTCATGCAAGCAAGATCAAGCTTTTAGAGGACCTCTCAACTCATGCCTATTAGAATGTTGCCCTTTGTGACGACCCACATTTTTATCATCGGAACGACGAGTCCGACGTTTATGTACTCAATGTATTTTCTGAAATTATAATGAGAAAATACAAGATTTTTCCCTATTTTTCTCAATTTCGGATTAATTATTAAAGAAAATAGAAATAATTCAAGAAAATACAATTTTAAGGAGAAAACACAAT
>JAJIYU010005025.1:0-23097 GCA_030144865.1 Tinospora cordifolia
CACATGTGAGCATGAGGCAAGTTTCTATTTTCTAATTTTTTTTCTAGGTGAAGGAATCTTTCTATATCTCTTTAAATCAGCCACTCTCATTAAACTTCTATCTTGGGTTTGTTACATGTATGCTCACACACACACTTTTGAGACTTTTTATGTGTAACCTTAGTATACATGATCATTTATCTTGGCACATGAAATCATTCTTCATGGTTTCTATAGGTTTGGGCATACTTGATTATTTATATGGCACATGGGATCATTCTTCAAGGTTTCAAATAATGGACGTGTCCCATGGAGCTTAGGGTAGGGTAGGGTGCACATGATCATGGTGTTCCACCCATGTAACTTGCACATGTTCGGGGTAGCCATGACTTCATGGGTTCAAAAAAATCAAATAAAAAGTAATATCTCCTAATTTACATGAAAATATGATTTATAACCTATAGTTTTGAAATCACATGAACCTAATGCACATTTTAAGGTATGGTTTGGCTCAAGGTAATTTTCCCTCAAAAACTTTCCTTATTTAAGACCCACTGGGGTCACTAGCCAAATGAAAATCCAAATCTTGGTCAATTGTTCTGATTTTTGGATATATCATTCATTTTGTTAGCTCATGTCAATTTGTTTCATTTCAGGTCATTTCGATCCCCCGAAGTAGCTTAAATGACGATTCTTTCTAATTTGGACCTCGTAAAGGGCATTTCGCAAATGAAAACCTTAACCTCGACCAATTGTTCTAATGATATGTTTGAATCGTGTAATATTTGAATGTGTTTGACATATATGTCTTATTTGTTGAAATAAGGACTTAAATATTTGGGATGATCCATTGGGCTCTTGAGCTCACTGGTTTTATGATATTTCAAGAAATTGATAAATCAAAGGCTTCTTAGATGTTAATTAGACTATTTCATTAGAGATTTTATTTAATTGTAGGGCATGTTTGCCTAATGTAGTTTACCTAAAGTTTTTAAAGTTATTTTCGCTATAATAAACACAAAGGCTGCATACCTTTTGAATTTTGAATTGATTTATCCAAAGGTTTCTCAATGTTTCATCTTTATGAAATATGCGTATGAGTTAACATTATTTAGGAAGTCCTAAGGATTTGGGAAGAGAAAAAGGAAAGAGATTAATGTTACACACGGGCTTGCCTTTCGAGTGGCTCAAGGGAAGAAAATATAGTTGGATGACGTGGGCCCAAGATGGAAGGCAGGGTACTATCAGAACCTTGGCAATAGTTTTTAGGCCAAAATGAAGTGATTACTCTTATATCAAAGGTAGGATCAGAGCTTAATCAATAGATGTATAGGTCAAGAATTAGAAAGAGTTGACTCATTAGGTAAAACAATTACTTTAAGTTAATTCATAATGTCTTACCTCTTGTTTTGAAATTGAATCTCTTTTTTTCAAAAAGAGATATATTTTTTCAAATGTTTTGTTTGGATATGATGATTACAAGTTTAGGTGATAGTGGGTAAGCCTTGTCTCGACCAAAGCTAAACATTGAAAGAGAGATTAGTTATCTCGTTTTAAAAGGTCAGTTGCTAAGCAGACTTCAATCTCATCGCCCAACTGAAGGTTATCCCACCAACTCATATAAGTATTTGGAGTGGAAGAACACACTTATTTTTACGAGAGAATTAGGAGGTGATTTTTAAGGGCAAAGAACGTACTAAAATACAAAGATAGTACCAAAGGTGGTATTGGAACTAGATGTGAGTCGTTGGTTCAACAGAGGAACCTTTTAGTCTAGTAATTGAAACCCTAGGTCTAAGAAAGAGACCTTAGGTAGAGACGTGGGTGTTACCAAGGGTAGCACAGTGGATCATAAATGAGAACTTTAGGACATAGGTTAGAGACTGAAAATGTGTGAAAACAGAACTTGTTTGGTCAGGACATGAAATAAAGAGGATTTTGTATCTCTAGTTTCTACGTGGTATGGGATGCGTAAGAATTCAGGGGTATGGAGGAATCCTAGAATTGGAGAATGAGGGGCCATGTTTGGTGAATAATTGACAACTTCAGAAGAGGTTGTTTCCCTATACTTCACTGGTATGGGACTGTCAAGTATAGTGGGGCTTGGGAGACCTTAGTTGTTGAGACATTAGCACAATTGCTTAGGTGTAGTGAGATCTCTTGGTGGAAGTCTTTGTCAATGAGCAAGAGTGGCATGAGACACTCGAACCTAGAAGCATAGGTTACAGCTTGGAATTTCACTATGTTAGCATGAACCTATATGACAGAATGATTGATCTAATACATGTTTTACTTGTTTAGGTTCATAACATGTACTTTGATTTTGAAACCGAAATTCTTATACCCAAAAATAGTAGAAGGAGTTTTAACCCTCAAAACATAACTTAGAAGCATGAACTGATAGGTCATAGAACAAATCAAAAACCTAGAGACAAGAATATAGCGCCATGATAGCACGAACATAATGAGAAATTTGCGAAAATGAACACTAAAACAACTTTAACTTGTAGAAAATGGACCATGTGTGGTGAATGATCAGTAACTCTGGCGGAACGGGTTTTTCTACGCTTACTGGTATGGGACAGTTGAGTATAGTGAGCTCGGGAACCTTAGTTATCAAGCAATTTGCAAAATTTTTTGGGTGGGACTTTGTTCTGAGTGAAAGCTTAAGTAAAAGGGGTAGAGTGGTATGGGACACTTGAACCTGAAAGCTTAGGTGGAAGCTTGGAACCTTACTATGCTAGCTTGATTGTATAATTGTATGATATGCATGTTGTAATGTTTATTTGCTTTAAAAACCAAATCTTGTACCTAATACGCATGCAAAGAACCTAGAAGAAAGACTTTAGGCCACTGAACAAATCGAGAACTTAGAAACATGAATCTAGAGCCATGATAGTACGAATATTTGAAGTAAATGGCTAGAGTTAGGAGGTACATAACTCGATCTACCACCTCTAAGGAGACTAAACAACAAGAGCAGGAACTGCCTGCTGGGATAGAGACACAGATGGAGGCACAAATGGAGGCACGGATGGAAGCCATGATAAATGAAATGTCACATAGGGTACTAGATCAACTGAGAAGGAAACTTCCATAGATAATCCCTCAGGTGGCTCCTCAGCCTCAAGCACCAGAACCTATTCCAGTCCAAGTCCCAGCTCCAGTACCTCAGGAATGTCAAAGGAATCTAGAGGACCTGGAAGATGAAAGATAGAAGAAGATGCTGCTTGATTTGCAAAAGCTTCATCCTCCCTCATTCGATGGAAATACTGACTGCATCTCTATTGATCACTGTGTTGAAGGTGACGGGTTGAAGACGAGTAGCACTAGCCACACACCATTTCAAAGGACCAGCTCGTGGATGGTGGAGAATGATGCAGATGGATCCCAACATTGACGTTGCGACCATGAACTAGGGAGAGTTCAGAGAAAAATTTTATCACAAATTCTTTCCGGAGACATCTCTTAGAAAGCTGCAAGAAGACTTTGTGGGACTCAACCAGAGGGATCTCACAGTAACTTAATACGAGAGGAAATTTACGCAGCTAGCCAAATTTTCTCAAGAATTGATCTGGGAAGAAAGAATGAAAGCCAATAGATTTGCACATGGTCTCAAAATCAAGATCCGAAAGGTCATCATGACATTGGGCCTTCGAACCTACAAGGAAGTTGTTGAACGAGCCCTAATTTTGGAACAAGAGCTCAACCTGGAACAAAAGTTGAGAGGAAAGAATAAGCGAAACAGAAACAGAAAGGACCAAGGGACCTAGAAGAAAAGCAAAAGTGGTAAAGCTCCACAAAAACAAGGGAAGAAGCTAAGAGGCTGGGATTGTGTTTCGTATGCAAGCAAAAGGGGCATTTGGTGAAAATTTTCCCAACTGCACTAGCTCAAGCATCCCAGCAGCAAAAAAAGTATACTTAGGGGGGAAGTTAGAATGGGCGACCTCAAGCCAGACAGAATCAGAATGCCAATTAAGGGCAAAACCAGGGCCGTGGTTAGAACCAAGCCAGAATGTTTGCAGTTGAGACCCAGGAAGACCAGGCCCCTGCAGTAGAAGGTACGTTCCTATTGTTTAATGTTGCTGTGAGACTGTTGTTTGACTTGGGTGCCTCAAAATCTTTTATCTCTGAAAAACTGGCTGATAGGTTGCAATTGTGACAAAAACAATGCTTGTGACTTTGAATGTGTCCACACCAATAGGGACTATTGTGACTTCAAAAAAGATGTGTAGTTGTGACCTTAGGTTCGGGGATAAACTTTTAATAGTCGACCTATATACCCTACATTTCTATGGCTATGATGTAATCGTAGGGATGGATTGGTTAGACCAGTACCAGTCCTAGATAGATTGTCCTAAGAGACGGGTAACCATAACTTTACCTTCTAGGGAGATCTTTAAAATCAATGGGGATATGCGAAGACTACTAAGGAGTCCAACCCTATCCTTGCTAAATTGTTTGAAACAGACAGATGAGTTCGAAGAACTCTCTGAAGAAAAACCTACTGACTTGAAGAATATTCATGACCTAGTTGTAGTTAGTGAATATGAGGATGTGTTCCCAAATAACTTACCTGGACTACCACCAACTAGAGAGTTAGAGTTCAAGATTGAACTTCACCCTGGAACCAACCCTATAGCCATACCTTTTTATAGAATGGTGGCAGTAGAACTAATTGAGCTGAAAAATCAACTGGGCGAGCTCAGGGAGAAAGGTTTCATCAGGCCGAGTGAATCACCCTGGGGAGCCCTAGTACTATTTGTGAAAAAGAAGGATGGTTCCTTGCGACGGTGTGTCAACTACCAGAATTTGAATCAAGCTACAATAAAGAATAAATTTCCTTTACCAAGGATTAACAACCTATTTGATCAATTATGAGGAGCCACTCATTTCTCAAAAATTGATCTTAGGTCAAGATGCCATCAGCAGAGGATTCGAGAGTCTGACATTCACAAGACAACCTTTAGAACAAGATACGGACACTTCGAGTTCATCATTATGCCCTTTGGTTTGACCAATGCCCCGACTATCTTCATGGATTTGATGAACCAAGTGTTTAGAGAGTACCTTGACCAATTTGTAGTGGTATTCGTGGATGATATGCTAATCTACTCTAAGTCAGAAGCTGAGCACCTAGAACACTTGAGGATCGTTGTAGAAACCCTTAGAAGAAACCAACTGTATGTTAAATTCAGTAAGTGCGAGTTTTGGATGGAAACTATCAAGTTCCTAGGCCACGTTGTATCAACAAAAGGTATTATTATAGACCCAGAAAAGGTAGAAGCTGTCCTGAATTGGAAGCAACCCATGACAGTAACAAAAATCAGAAGTTTCTTGGGCTTGGTAGGCTACTATAGAAGGTTCATTAAGGACTTTTTCAAGTTGGCAGAACCTATGACTAAGTTGACCAAAAAAGGAGTTAAGTTCCAGTGGGATGAGAAATGTGAACGGTTATTCCAAGAATTGAAGACAACATTGACTACGACTCCTGTTTTAGTCACCCCAACTCCTGGTGTTCCTTACACATTGTATACTAATGCCTCACTGAGTGGATTGGGCATAGTTTTAATGCAACAACAACAAGCTTTTGCCTCAAGACAACTGAAGGTCCATGATATAAATTACCCTACTCATGACCTAGAACTAGAAGCCATAGTGTTTGCTTTGAAATTTGGAGACATTATCTTTACGATGAGAAATTCGATCTATTCTCTGATCATAAGAGTTTGAAATACATTTACACCCAGAAAGAACTGAATCTTAGGCAACGAAGGTGGATGGAGTTTTTTAAGGATTATGATTTTCAATTGTACTACCATCCAGGGAAGGCCAATGAGGTGGTCGATGTCTTGAGTAGGAAGTTCAACAAACAAGATGAGGAGAAAGGTCAGATGTACCAGTTGATCGAAGATTTTAGGTTGGGTGTAAACCTTAACCAGAAAGAAGCCTATCTTTACAATATGTCTTGCCAACCAGACCTATTACATCAAATCAGGGATGAACAAAGGCAAGACAAGTGGCTTGCTCAACTAATTGAAGGAGTCATGCAAGGAAAGCATACTGACTTTAGGATGGATGCTGAAAGCATCTTAAGGCTCGGGGAAAGGATATGTGTACCTCAGCAAGGACAGAGTAAGTAGGTCATACTTGATGAAGCTCATCAAACTAAGTATAACATGCACCCTGGTGGGGATAAGATGTACCAGAACCTCAGGAAAACCTATTGGTAGAGAAGAATGAAAAGGGACATAGCCAAACACATCTCTAAGTGCTTAACATGTCAACAAGTGAAAGTGGAACACCGAAAACCCTCTGGAATGTTACAACCACTCCCAATCCCTGAATGGAAGTGGGATAACATTACCATGGACTTCGTCAGTGGTTTACCCATAAACCAAAAAGGAGAAGACACTGTTTGGGTGATAGTGGATCGTCTCACCGAAGTGGCTCATTGTAACACCCCAACCCCCGTATCTCTTAAGCAATGTACATTGCCACCGTTCTCTTGACAGTGGACTTAACAAAACGGCGGGTCGGGCCGGTGCTACATTACAAGCGACACACACTTGTTCTTTTTTTTTCAATATCTCATGCCTTTGTACAAAATTCAAGAATACAAAACTTTCCAATAAAATCAAGGCAAATTAAAAGAGATAAAGAAATTTAAATTATTTTATTCATAATAGAATTGTGAGTACTAAACTCTAAAAAAAATTAATAATTACAGCAGAAGTCTTCAAAAATACTTTTCAGTAGAAAAGCATAAAACTATGGGCAACATGCCCTAAAACTTCTACCAAAATAATAATGACAAGGCAAAAACTTGCAAAAAGACCTATCCATGTTCAATTGCTTCATATATTTCATGCTCCTAAAAAATAATATAGGAAGGAGTGAGCACATATCCCAGTGGATCATTTTCAAACAACCATCTTTCATAATCAAACTCATAACACAATCATAATTGAAATACTTGCAAACATTAGGCGTTTCAAACAACAATTTGTTTAAGTCGAGTCTCAGACCAAAAGGGCCTTTAATCCCTTGATGTTCTTTACTAAGTAAATAGGGCCCACTCGGCATCAACTCGTTAGTGGCATGTGTCGACATCAACCCGTTACACATGGTGACCCACCAGTGGTACACAACCCTCAAGTACTTAGGTCTGAAAGCCATATGACCAAACTCATATGAAAAGAACATCCATAGTGTCGCCATGACCACTATGATGGTATGTGGTTATTATCTTCGTCGTCTTTGTTTAATTCTCATATCTAGATAAAATAAATTTCAGAATATGAAATGAAACTAAAATTCAGAACATACAAAATCAATTCATGAAACAATTATAAAACATGCATCATACTTTAATTAAAAAACCTAAGCATGATACTACATGGCATGGATGATATGATTTCTCAAACATGAATCAAAACTAAAATACTGAAATAAACATGTAAAATTTTAGAACTGAAGTTGAAAATCTTTGAATTCAGTGAAAAACACACAACAATGATCATGCCATGAATTTAAATAAGAAAAGAAGGGTGTTCTAGAAATCACTTCCACCTTGTGACGCTCTCTTTCGAAATTTCGGCAGCAATTTCCCCCATGTACGAAGATCACCCAATTCGAGAGCTTCTCACACACACAAGAAGGGAAGATGAGAGGTGCCAAGAACAAGGCTTTGAGAAAACAAGAGGAGCATTCAACTCTTATTTTTTTGGAATGAATGAAATTGGGGGCCTAAGGGGGTTTATATAGATTTTTCAAGGGAGAAAATTAGAAAGTTTTGTGTCCTTGTATGATTAAAACACTATATTTAAATCAAATTTCGTAGTTTCTAATTTTTGGAGCAAAAAGTGTATTTTTAGCGATTTTTCTGAATTTTATAAACATTTTTCAGAATTTAGAAACTATTTTTCTGATTTTTCAGAATTTATTTCGTATTTATTTTATTAATTTAACGTATTTTTCATTATTTAATCGGAGCATAGGATATCGGCCATCAAATCGTCCTCGGGATGCCATTCGTGATTAGATCGGGCGGATAAAATCTGGAACGTCTGATTTTCCTTGAGACGGGCAATCATATTTGATCGGAACCGTTGGATCGTTCTCGGATCAAGAACTAGAATCGGATTCTCGATCTCAGCCGTTGATGATCCTCGATCGGAGTGTTAGTTCGCGATTTCATTTTGGCGGGTGGAATCTGGATCGTTGATCAACCTCGAACGCATCATCAGTTCGCGATTGATTCTACGTGGCCTTGATCTCCGTCGTTGGATGGACCTCGATCTCAGTGTGCGAATCCGATTTCGTGATGAACGAATTTGGTTCTGCCCGTTCGATCGTCTTCGAGTCACATACTTGGATATCTGGCCGTTCGATCGTTTTGATTCGATGCTCTCGAGCGTACGTGAGTTCCTGATCTTGGCCATTGGATCATGATATCAGATTCAGATCTACGGTTTACATTATTTTGAGTTTGTTTTTTATTTTTCAACCCTATTTCTTGCTTTCTTTTCGGATTTTTTTCCACATCTCGACGCCAATTGACTTTTTAATCCTTATTTGATCAAAAATTGCACATATCCTTGTATTTTTGAGCATGAAATCCCATTTTATGCATTTATAATCATAATTTTTTCTTTAAAAAATCCACTAATTTGATTTTTATTCCTCACTTGGGTAACTGGGACATGCTAAATTTTTCATTCATCAATTTTGTATAATTTTCTAAGTAAAAATTCAAATTTTCTATCAAATTTTTGAGATGTTACACTAATTTCTTATTTATCAGATCCATAGACCAAGTCAGCAAGCTAGGAGAAATTTATGTGAAAGAAATTGTTAAACTTCATGGGGCACCCAAGACTATCGTGTCTGATAGAGACGCTCGCTTTACTTCACAGTTTTGGTAGAGCCTCCAGAAGGAGATGGGTACTAAACTCACCATGAGTACAACCTTTCACCCTCAGACGGATGGTATGTTTGAGAGAATTATCCAGATTTTGGAAGATATGTTGAGGCTTTGTGTTTTAGACTTCAAGGGGAATTGGAGCAAGTACTTACACTTGGTGGAGTTTGCCTATAGCAACAGTTATCAGGCAAGCATAAAAATGGCTCCATTCGAAGCTCTCTATGGAAGACCTTGCAGATCACCTACCTGTTGGACTAAACTTGAAGATCAAGTATTAACTGGGCCAGACATGGTGGAAGAAACGAACAACCAAGTCAAGTTAATACAAAGGAGACTGACTACTGCACAGAGTCGCCAAAAGAGCTACGTTGACAAAAGGAGAAGACCATTAGAGTTCAAAGTTGGGGACAAAGTATTTCTGAGGATCAGTCCTCAGAAGGGTATCAAAAGCTTTGGATTCAAATGGAAGTTATCTCCAAGGTTTGTCGGACCCTTTGAAATACTTAGAAGAATCGGGGAATGTGCTTATGAGTTTGACCTACCAAACTAGATGACTTCATCACATAACATATTCCATGTATCCATGTTGAGAAAATACGAACCTGACCCCTCTCACATCATTCACTGGGAGGAAGTGAATATTTAAGATGATGCTACTTACGAGGAAACAGTGGTTAGAATCCTTGACCACAAGGTACAAAATCTAAGAACAAAGGATATCCCATTAGTGAAGGTGTTGTGGAAATATCATGGGGTAGAAGAAGCCACGCGGGAACTTGAAAGCAAAATGAAGACCAAGTACCCGCATCTGTTCACAAGGAATATCTAAATATGTACAAATTTTGAGGACAAAGTTTTTTCTAAGGAGGGTAGGTTGTAACATCTCGAAAAATTCATATAAAATTTGAATTTTTATTTAGAAAATTATACGGAATTGACAGATGAAAGTTTTGGTAAGTCCTAGTTTACCCAAATGAGAAATAAAAATTAATTTAAAAGACTTTTAGGTGAAAATATATGAATATAATGTATATTATGGGATATCATAGCCAAAAATACAAGGATATGTGCAATTTTTTTATGAATACAATATTAAAAAGTCAATTGGGATCAAGATTTGGCAAAAATCCGAAAATAAAACAAGAAAGTTGGCTGAAAAATAAAAAAAATAAACTTAAAACACATCCAACAGCTGCAACCCGTATATCTAAATCAGATCTCACGATCCAACAGCCACGATCAAATCCGCACCAACGCCTAGATGCACCAAATCATCAAGATCAAACAGCCACGATCGATCCATTAAATCCAATAACGCACAATGCAGGCGCAAAAACGTAATCACGAAACCGAACATTGTATTCATGGTTGATCATGTGGCCAAGATCTGTGCTCTTGATTTTGTTGATCGCGAAATGAGATCCACACACAATACTCGAGGCCAATCGGACAGTCCAGACGCGTTTCATTGGTTGCGAACAAAGATCTAGTGCTGCACTCGAGGACGATCTGACGATCTGAGGCATTTTCGTTGATAGCGAACGGATGTGCTGCGCTCAAGGACGATCCGAAGTGTTTTCGTTAATCACGAACGAGATCCACGTGCAAAACTCGAGGACGATCCAAGCACTGAGATTTGAGGATCCAATTTCGTTGATCAATCTGACGACCTAGATCGAAGGCTCTAAAATTAAAAACAAAAATAACAAAAAAATCATGAAAAATTTGAATAAAAGTTTCTAAAATCCAAAATTTATTTCTAAATTTCAAAAAAAATTCGAAAAGTACTCATTTTTTCTCAAAATTAGAAACTATGAAATTAAAGAGAATTTAGGTGTTTTACTCCAAGAAAAACAAAAAAGTTTCTATTTTTCTTCCTTTGAAAACCTATATAAACCCCCCTAGGCTCTCAATTCCCTTATTCCAAAAATAAGAGTTGAAATTGCCTCTTATTTTCTCTAAGCCTTATTCTTGGCACCTCTTCCCATCTTTCCTTCCTCTTACTTGTGTGTGAGAAGTTCTTCTCTCAAATTGAGAAATTAAGTTGGGCGATCTTCATTGGCATTAGTACGTGGGGGAATTGCTACTGAAATTTCTAAAGAAAGCGTCACAAGGTGGAAGTAATTTCTAGAACACCCTTCTGTTCTTATTTAAATTTATGGCATGCTCATTGTTTTTGTGTTTTTCACTAAAATCAAAGATTTTCAATTTTAGATCTAGAATTTTAAATGTTTATTTAGTGTTTTAGTTTTGATTCATGTTTGAGCAATCATATCATCCATGCCATGTTAGTATCATGCTTAGGCTTTTAAATTAAGGTATGATGCATGTCTTATGAGTCTTTCATGAATTGATTGTGTATATTCTGAGTCTTAGTTTGATTTCATATTCTAAAGGTTATTTATGAGATCATGATATGAAATTAATCTAAGACGATAGTAATAATAACCACGTACCATCATAGTGGTCAAAGCGAAACCATGGATGTTCTTTTCATATGAGTTAAGTCATATGGTTTTCAGACCTAAGTACTTGATGGTCATGTACCACATTACCTGGTGGGTCACCATGTGTAACAGGTTGATGCCGATACATGCCACTAACGGGTTGATGCCGAGTGGGCGTTGTTACTTAGTTAAGAGCATCAAGGGATTAAAGGTCCTTTTAGTTTGAGACTCGACTTGAACAAATTGTTGTTTGAAACGCCTAATGATTGCAAGTGTTTGAATTATGATTGTGTTATGAGTTTTAATATAAAAGATGGTTGTTCGAAAAAGATCCACTGGGTTATGTGCTCCCTCCTTCCTTTCTTATTTTTCAGGAACATGAAACTTATGGACCAGTTAAATATGGATGGCTCTTAGATAGTTTCTACCTTATTATATTTTTTGAATTTTTAAGGGGATGTTGCCCAAGGTTTTTATGTTTTTCTACTGAAAAGTATTTTTTTAAAATTTTTTCGCTGTAATAATTATTTTTTCTTTGAGAAGTTTAGTACTTACAATTATTCTTTCTATTATAAATAAAATAGTTTGAATTTCTTTATCTCTTTTAATTTGCCTTGATTTTATTAAAGTAAAATTTTTGTATTCTTGAATTTTTATACTAAGGCACAAGATATCGAAAAGAAAAGAACAAGTGAGTGTCACTTGTAAAGTAACACCGGCCCGACCCGCCATTTGGTTAAGTCCACTGTCAAGAAAATGGTGGTCATGTACACTGCTTAAAGATACGGGGGTTGGGGTGTTACATTTTGGGACTTAGGCCAGTTTGACCATGTTTATATGTTTAGAGTTTGCTTTAAAATGATTCTAAAATTATAAATCCATTGCAAAGTGTTTCATTCAGTTAAATGTGCTTTCATTATGGATTTTTATAAGTATTTCTAATCGGAGCATCGATATTCTTGATGAATTTCAACTTGCTGATGAAAAGATCTAACATTTCAATTATTATTGCATGTTTTACATTGATTTCATAACCTAATTGAAAGAAAGGTTTTGATGTATGAGATAAAAAGAATGAGACAAATGGAATTGACCCAAGTGGCCCGTAGATCTCAACGAATGACCCGAGTCCGATGTCTCCCGCAGAATTGGTGCGCCATCTCTGAGTGCAGCCCCTACGACTCGTCTCCCATGGATAAGGAAAAAGAGATATATACCGGGAGCCAAGGTGTCAAAAATAGGGTAAGCATACGTACTTCAGGAGAGATGCTAAAAATACCATGAGACTTGGAGATAGAATTTGTGTGCCTCAAAATGGACAAAAGAAGCATACCATATTAGATGAAATGCACAAACCAAGTATATGATGCATCCATATGACAAAAAGATGTATCAAAACCTTCGAAAAAGATACTAGTGGCAAGGAATTGTAACACCCCAACCCCCTAGAGACAGATTTAAGCTCAACCACAAGGGAAGTTGGGTCCAATATTACATTTACAAGTACACAACTTGCATCTTAATTCCTTTATTCTAATACTTACTAAAATACTCATAAATTTACTTCCATTGAGTTTAATTTTTAACAAGATAATGCAAGTGAATAAAGAAAAACTTCAAACTCTTTGTTTATTCAAAATAAAATAAAGAAATATATTATTGAATTCATATAATCAAAAGAAAGATTAAGTAACTCTAAAATTTAAAACAAAAATTTAACGAAAGTCTTTATTCAAAATTTGGGCAATATGTCCTTACATAGAAACTTTCTAAAAATAGACTTTCTAATTCCTTAGCAAGCTTGATCATGCATTTCAATTTCTTAAAAAATAAAAAGAAGGGGTGAGCACATAGTCCAATGGATCATTTATTAAACAACTAAGTCACTATTTCAAATTAATAGCACATTCAAATTCAAACACTTTCAAGCATTAAGTGATTCAAGCAATTGTTTGCTTGTAGTTCAACTTAAGACTGAAAGGGGTCCTACTCCCTTGATGTTCTTAATTTAGATACTCCTCTTTAGGGTGGAAAGATATTTCTT
The DNA here is from genome assembly GCA_030144865.1 of Tinospora cordifolia. NCBI lineage: Eukaryota > Viridiplantae > Streptophyta > Magnoliopsida > Ranunculales > Menispermaceae > Tinospora > Tinospora cordifolia. The sequence continues at coordinate 13,397 of JAJIYU010005025.1, forward strand.
TGTCACTTTTCATTGGATGTTTCATACCAAGTATCTCTTAGTTGCATGGGTCACTATGACAGTACGTGGTTCTTATCTTCAATTTCTTATATTTAAGAACCACATAATCATAAAAGAAATTCAAAATATAAATATCAAAATTTTAAACAACCAAGAAAACATGTAAACATTACATAGCGTGCTTCAAACATTGAATTAAATCCTAAATATGGATTCTAAGCATGACATGCTCTCATGAGTGATTAAAATATAAAAACATGCTCAACTAAAATCAAAATATGATTAAACATGCTGAAACTAAAATAAAACATGCTGAAAACTATAATTGAAGAAATCATTAATATGCTAAAAATTTGAAAGAGCAATGTAGAAGTTCAAGAAATCCCATCCACCTTAATCCGATTTTCTTTGAAGAATTCGGTGGAGGTTTCCCATATTTATCACCTTCAAAACTTCAAGATCTTCTAATCACCAACAAAAATACTTCAACAGCTCTCTAAAATACTGAAATAAGAACTTCTCACAAAATAAAAAAAAAAAGAGTGAGAAGGGGTGCCAAGAAGAAGGCAAGAATAAGCAAAGAGGGAAATGTCAACTCTTTCCTTTGGGATGAGATAAATGTGAGCAAGAGGGGGCATTTATAGGTATTGATGAGCACATGGGGGGCATCTATGACAGCTAAGGCAGCTTACGATATTTGGGCATGTTTCCAAACTCATAAGGGGATGGTTTGCGTAAAGAGGGCAAGTGCACTCATGGTCGACAAGGGCGACCACTATGGCTTTCTAATTTAAAAGATAGAGTACAATCTTGTTTCCTAACTATGTGTGAACACAAAAGAGATTTAAATCATATTCTAATTCAAATGGGACGTCCTATATGTGCTCACGGCAACTTCCCTTTTTGGTTTCCTTGCTTGCTCATCACACAAACACACAAGAAATATTTTTCCATTTTCTTATTTCATGGACATCAAGCATGGGTGTACAATATCAAATTTGAGAGGACACCATATAATAGTCAAAGATATTCATCTTGGTTCCAAAAAACTATCTAAATAGGGTTACTCACATGTGTGTGTACATGGTCAAGCTAATTTTGGCTTAAGTGGGTGTGGGTGTACACAATCAAGTGGGGGTGGCCATGACTTCATGGGTTCACAAAAATCAAATAAAAATTAATATCTCCTTATTTACGTGAAATTATGATTTATATCCTATGGTTTTGGAATCACATGAAGCTAATGCATATTCTAAGGTATGGTTTGGCCCTATGTGATTTTCCTTCAAAAACTTTCCTTATTTTAGGCTCACTAAGGTCACTAGGCAATAAAAACTCAAATCTTGGCTAATTGTTCTGATTTTTGGATATATCATTTATTTTGTTAATTGATGTCATTCTATTTTGTTTCGAGTTATTTCGATCCCTCGAAGTACCCTAAATGACAATTCTTTCTAATTTGGACCCCTTGAAGGGCATTTGGTGAATGAAAACCTTAATTTCGACCAATTGTTATAATTTTACAAAATATGTCATTCATTTTGTTAGTTGATGTTATTTTCTTTCATTATGAGTTATTTCGATCCCTTGAAGTACCCTAAATGACAATTCTTTCAAATTTGAACCCCTAAAGGACGTTTGGAAAATGAAAACCTTAACCTCGACCAATTGTTCTAATTTCTGGATATGTTGTCCCATTAGTTGTTTTGGGTCCCTAATGAGCACTAAATGAGAGTTTTGGAAACTACCAAATTTAGCCCCGAAATACCTTCCATTTCATTTTGCACCCAATTTCACTAAATTGATCTTTAATTTCACATAATCAAGTACAAAGTTTTCAGGGTATTACAACCTACCCTCAGAAAAATCTCATCCTCAAAATTTGTACATATCTAAGGATTTTTAGTGAATAGATGTAGATAGTTGGTCTTCATCTCGCTTTTGAGTTTTCAGGTAGCTTCTTCCACGCCATGATGCGTAACACACTGACACACTAGACACACCGAGACACACTAGGTGACTCACGGTACTGTTCCCTCCTCTTGGGGTTTTCTTTCGCCTCCGTGGAGATTCAAACCAAGGACCTGGGGCATAAGTACCTTGATTTCATGAAACCCACTACCTTGGTTCGAATCTCCATTGTGGCGAAAGAAAACCCCAAGGGGAGGGGTCAGTACCTTGAGTCACCCCGTGTGTCTCGATGTGTCCGGTGTGTCAGTGTGTTACAAAAAGGCACCTTTTTGTAACACGTGATCACTACATGGTGTACATGGGATCATCCTTTTATGGATTTCTATAGGTGACGCCTCTTGTAGGTGTATTGAATCATCAATGTGGTGTATAAGATCGTTTTACATGTATTCAAATCAGGGAAGACGTTCCCAAGGTAATTGGGTAGGGTGGGGGTGCACATGATCATGGTGTTCCACCCATGTAACTTGTACATGCTTTGGGTGGCCATGCCTCCATGGGTTCACATGAATTTAAAAAAATTAATATTTTCCTGACCACTAGGAATTTTGGTGTACAACCTATAATTTTGAAACCACATGATCAAGACACAAATTTTAAGGTATAGTTTGGTCCAAGGCATTTTTCCTTAGAAACCTTCCTTATTTAGAGCCCACTGAAGGTACGTTACCCAAATCCTGGCCAATTGTCATGATTTTTAGATATGTGGTGTGTCTTGTTAGTTTATGTCATCTCATGGAATTTTAGGTCATTCCAAATCCATGAAGTACCCTAAATTCCATTTCTTTCCTAATTTAAACCCATAAAGGTGTTTTGGCAAAATGAGCCCTAATCTTGACCAATTGAGCTAATTTTTTGATATGTTGTTCAATTGGCCGATTCAAGTTACTTTGTTTCATTTCATGTGATTTTGGATACCTAAATATGAATTTTAGAACTTGCCAAATTTAGCCCTAAAACGAGCTCAGTTTAATTTTGCATCCAAATTTCACTAAATAGACCTTAAATTTTTTTTCATTTGGTACGTAGTTTTCAAGGTATTACAACCTACCCTCCTTACAAAAATTTTGTCCTAGAAATTTGAACATGGTTACAAATTTCTATTGAAAAGGAGTAGATACGTTGTCTTTATTTTGCTTTCTAGTTCCCAGGTGGTTTTGTAACACCCCAACCCTCTAGAAATTGGTTCAAACTCAACCACTAGGCGGGTTGGGTCCTATGTTACAGTTACAAGTACGCAACTTGCATCTCAATTCCTTTATTTAAACACTTATTGAAAACGTTCATGGATATATCCAAATATATTAAATTTCAATTCAATACGGCTATACAATTAGATGAAGGAATACTTCAAACTCTTTATTTACTCAAATAAAATAAAAAAAGTTACATTCTTAAATCTAAACTTGAGTACGTACCCTTCAAAACTAAAATAAAATTTAGCAAAAGTCTTAAATTCAAAATTTGGGCAACATGCCCTTAAAATAGAACATTCAAAACTTAGAAATAATCTATTATCCATGGCCTTTATGATTCAAGTCAATTTCTTGAAAAATAAAAGGAAGGGGTGAGCACATAGCCTAGTGGATCATTCATTAAACAACTAAGTTACTATTTCAAATCAATATCACATCCAAATTCAAATACTTTCATGCATTAAGTGATTCAAACAACTTTTTGGTTGTAGTTGAGGTTAAGACTGAAAGGGGTTCTACTCCCTTGATGTTCTTAATTTAGATACCACTCTTTAAGGTGGAAAGACATTTCTTTGCCACTTTCCATTGGATGCCACATACCAATTATCTCTTAGTTGTGCCCCTCAACCACACACTCCAAGCATGTGTTAAGAACACCCATAGCACCCATACGAGTCATTATAACAGTACGTGGTTCTTATCTTAAATTTCTTATATTTAAGAATCACATAATCATCAAAGAAATTCAAAATATAAATATCAAAATTTTAAACAACCAAGACAGCATGAAAACATTACATCGAATGCTTGAAACATTGAATTAAATCCTAAACATGAATTCTAAGCATGACATGCTCTCATGATTGATTAAAACATAAAAACATGCTAACTAAAATTAAAATATGATTAAACATGCTAAAATTAAAATAAGACATGATGAAAACTATAATTTAAACAAGCATGAACATGCTAGAAATTTAAAATAGCAAAGTAGAGGGCAAGAACTCTCTAAAATACTGAAATAAGAACTTCTCACACAAGAGAGAAAACAGGGTGAGAAGAGGTGCCAAGAAGAGGGCAAGAACAAACAAAGAGGGAAGTTTCAATTCTTTGCTTTGGGATGAGATGAATGTGAGCAAGAGGGGGTATTTATAGGTGTTTATGAGCACAATGGGGGCATCTAGGGCAGCTAGGGAAGCTCACCACGTTTGGGCATATTTTCAAACTCATAAGGAGATGGTTTGGGTGGGAAAAACAAGTGTGTTCATGGTTGGCAAGTGAGACCACTCTGGCTTTCTAATTCAAAAGATATGAGTACAATCTTGTTTCCTAACTATGTGTGAACACAAAAGAGGTTTAAATCATATTCTAATTCAAATGGGATGTCTCCTATGTGCTCTGACAACTTTCTTTTTTGGTTTCCTTGCTTGCTTATCACACAAACACTTAAGGAATAATTTCCCATTTTCTTATTTCTTGGACATCAAGTATGGGTGTACAATATCACATTTGAAGGGACACCATATAATAGTCAAAGATGCTCATCTTGGTTCTAAGAAATTATCTAAATAGGGTTACTCACATGTGTGCACACACACATGTACGTGGTTGGGCCGATTTTGGCTTGAATGGGTGTGGGTGTACACAATCAAATGGGGGTGGCCAAGACTTCATGGGTTCACAAAATTTAAATAAAAATTAATATCTCCTTATTTACATGGAATTATGATTTATATATCCTACAGTTTTGGAATCACATGAACCTAATGCACATTTTAATGTATGGTTTGGCCCTAGGTGATTTTTCTTCAAAAACTTTCCTTATTTAAGACCCACGGAGGTCACTAGGCAAATGAAAATTCAAATCTAGGCCAATTGGTCTGATTTTTGGATATTTCATTCATTTCGTTAGTTCATGTCATTCCATTTTGTTTCTGGTCATTTCAATCCCCTGAAGTACCCTAAATGACAATTCTTTCTAATTTGGACCCCTTGAAGGTCATTTGGCAAATGAAAACCCTAACCATGACCAATTGTTCTAATTTTTGGATATGTTGTCCCCTTAGTTGGTTCGTGTCGGCTACGATGAACTTTCCATTTTAATTTTCCTCATTTGAAGGTGATGGCTAGGATGAGAATAAGATTATCTTTCTTGTTCTAGAATCTTCTAATAAGGATTGTCACATGTGCAAACTCACACATACACACATGTGGGCCAGTTTTGGGTTAATTGGCAGCGAAGTGCACGTGATCAGTACATGGTGTACATGGGATCATCTTTTTATGGATTTCTATAGGTAACGCCTCTTGTGGGTGTATTGAATCTTCAATTTGGTGTATAAGATCATTTTACATGTGTTCAAATTAAGGAAGACATTAACAAGGTGATTGGGTAGGTTGCGGGTGCACAAGATCATGGTGTTTCACCAATGTGACTTGCACATGCTTTGGGTGGCCATGCCTTCATAGGTACACATGAATTTAAAAAAAATTAATATATCTCTAACCACTAGGAATTTAGGTGTAAAATATAGTTTCAAAACAACATGATCAAGACACAAATTTTAAGGTATAGTTTGGTCCAAGGCGTTTTCCCTCAGAAACCTTTCTTATTTAGAGCCCACTAAAGGTACTTTACCCAATTCTTGGCCAATTGTCCCGATTTTTGGATATGTTGTGTGTCTTGCTAGTTTATTCCATCCCATAGAATTTTGGGTCATTCTAAATCCTTGAAATATCCTAAATTCTATTTCTTTCCTAATTTAAACCCCTGAAGGTGTTTTGGCAAAATGAGAGCCATAATTTTGACCAATTGAGCTAATTTTCGGGATATGTTGTTCAATTGGCCAGTTCAAGTCACTTTTTTTCATTTTAGGTGATTTTGGATTCCTAAATGAGAGTTTTATAACTTGCCGAATTTAGCCCTAAAACGAGCTCGGTTTCATTTTGCATCCAAATTTTACTGAATAGACCTTGAATTTTATTTCATTTGGTACGAAGTTTTTAGGATATTACATGATGTTTCCACTCTACCTTCACTAACGAGATATCCTTCGTTCGTAGACTCTATACTTTATGGTCAAGGATTCAGACTGTTGTTTCCTCATAAGTAGCATCATCTTGAATATTCACTTCCTCCTAGTGGATGATGTGAGAGGAGTCAAGTTTGTACTTTCTCCCATTTCCTTTAATGTATAGGACACAAGGGCTGAACATAACCTCTAGTGTCGAGGTAACTCTCTCAAACTTACTAACTTGATCTAGATATGGTTGGCAAAAATTAGCCACTTTAGTGAGACGATCTGCAATTTCTCATATAGTGTTTTCTCCCTAAGTCTTAGGGTATCCTCAGCATATGACCTAAAGTCAGTATGCTTATCTTATTCAATTTCTTCTATTAGGCTTGTAAGCCATTCATCTTGCATTTGTTCACCCCGAATCTGATTGCAAAAGATCTGGTGGGTAAGACATGTTGTAGATATAGCTTCATTTTTCATTTTAGGGTCATACTTAGCCTAAAGTTCTCAATCTATTTGAAGGTCAAAATTTTTTTGTCATACCCCACCTCCGTCTCAGTAGACTGGACCACATGGCAGGCCTCAGTTTATTATTAACCCTTTTTATTCCCATACTTTCTATTTTGAACTTTTAAAATATAACAATAAGGATTCTTAAGGTAATAAATTTCATTTAAAGAATAGGTGCAAAACCTTATCAAAGCTTTAAACTCATAAATGCTAACATATAACAATTTTAAATAAAGAGCTAATCAAGTTCTCCTAATATTTTTTTTACACTAGGGTCTCTAGGGTAGGTTTTGATCTTCTTGAGCTTCAATAGCAAAAACTGTAGCCTGGTTCTGCCCACGACTCCTGATTTTGCCCCTAGTTGGAATTTTATTGTTGTTGTCTACCCTGAGAATGATCAATCTGACCTCTTCCCTAGGAGTTCTAGGGCTGAGGAGCCTGGGTTGGTGTAGTCAAGCAGTTTCATGCTACATGACCCTTTTACCTGCACACATAGCATAGTCTCTGCTTCCTCACCTATTCTTTTAGTTTATCTTTATTTTGCCCTTATTTCTAGGTCTGTGGAGCCTCTCCACCACTCTTATTCTTTTTTTTTTGGGCCTTTGATTCTCTATTTCATTATTAGGCCTCTTGTTCTTATCTCTCAACCTCTGTTCCATGTTGAGTTCTTATTATAGTGTTAAGGCCTTTTCCACAACTTCTTTGTAAGTATTTAGGCTCATAGTTTTCACTATCTTTCATATCTCCATCTTGAGACCCTGTGCGCATCTATTGGCTTTTTGTTTCTCTTCTCTGATCAAATCATGGGAGAATTTGGCCAATTCGGTGAACTTCCTTTCATATTCAACTACAGTCATGTCCCTCGATTCAGTTGAACAAAGTCCTCTTGTAGCTTGCTCAAGGTTGTCTCTAGAAAGAACTTTTCGAAAAATATTTCTGAGAAGTTTTCCCAGCTCGTGGCATCCACATCTGTGATCCATCATCATCATATGCCACCAACTTCGGGCTGGTCCTTTGAAGTGGTGCGTGGCCAATGCCACCCAACTCGACCTAGTTACTTTTAGTACAATGAGAATTTCCTCCATCTCTTGGTACCAATGGTCTGCCAAGATGCAGTCTGTAGTCCCATCAAATGAAGGAAGATGGAACTTTTGTAGCTCTATCAACATCTTCCTCTATTTCTCATCCTCCAAACCCTCCTGAGTCCTCTGACGTTCGGGATCTTGGGCCACAAGTGCTCGCTGTTGAACCTAGATGGGTTTAGGTACTTGAAGCTATGGAGCCACCTGAAGGATTATTTGTGGAAGTGCCCTCAACAGCTGATCCAGCACCTTCTGCGACATTTCATTTATCATGGCCTTCATCCATGCCTCCATTCCAATAGGCAATTCCTATTCCCGTTGCTCAGTCTCATCAGAGGTGGTGGATCGAGTAGCGTACCTTCTTATCCTAGCCATCGTCTACAAATCAAGTAGGCTATCAGTATTTGCCTCATCAAATGTTTGTATTATCATGACTATAGATTCATGTTTCTAGGTTCTAGATTTGTTTAGTAGCCTAAAGGTTTTTCTTCTAGGTTCTTTTCATGCAAGGGTATAAGATTTGGTCTCAAAGCAATTAAATATTATAGAATGCATATCAGACAATGATACAATCAAGATAGCATAGCAAGATTCCAAGCTTCCACCTAAGCATTCAGGTTTAAGTGTCTCATACCACTCTACCCCTTCTCTACTTAGAATTCCACCAAGAACTGAGCCGTACCTAAACAATTTCACAAATTGCTCGATAACTAAGGCTCCCGAGCCCACTATATTCCACCGTCCCATACTAGCGAGCATAAAGAAACCTGTTCTGCCAGAGTAACCAATCATTCACCATACATGGTCCATCGTTTTTCGAGTCTAGGCTTCCTCCATAACCCCGAATTCCTATGCATCCCATACTACATAGAAACCGAAAGATACAGAAGCTTCCCGGTCTCATGTCCTGATCAAACAATTTTCTGTTTTCACACACGTTTCAATCTCTAGCCTATGTCCTACAGATTTATGCTTTTGATCCACTATGCTACCCATAGCTACACCACGTTTCTACCTACAGTCTTTCTTATGGACCTAAGGTTTTGTTTCATTGACTCAAACCCTTTGGCTAGCTAAGATACAACCCTTGACATCTTTTTCGACTTCTATTCAATTCCTTGCCCTAATTTACCACCTTCTAATTATCTTTCATAGAAAGTAAAGTTGTTTATCAACTCAAACTACTTGTGCAAGCTGGTGGGACAACCTTCAGATCGGGCAGTGATACCAAAGTCTGCTTAGCAACAGTGTTTTCTAGGGCAAGAGAACCCACCTCCATTTCAATGCTTAGCTTTACTTGGGACAAGCTTACCCACTATCAGCTCAACTTGCAATCTTTGTATCCAAACAAAACGTTTTAAAAACAAATAGTTCATTTTTGAAAACACTTTCTAAAACGTTTTTCAATTTCAGAAATAGAAGGTAGGGCATTCAAAATTCAATTCAATTCAAAGTGAAACCCTAATTTGAGTTTCTAATTCTAGTCAAATAGCCACTAATTAACTTTCAAATTCTAGCCCAAGGCATTCAAGATTCAATTCAAATCAAAGTGAAACCCTAATTTGAGTTTCTAATTCTAGTCAAATAGCCACTGATAGACTTTTTCATTCTAGCCCAAGGCACCTAAAGCATAGGCTTAGATATGACCTTTGGTATCAGAGGAAACATTTTAATTTTGGCCCTGCAACGAATGCCTAGGCTCTAATACCACCTTTGTAACACCCCAACCCCCTTGAGATAGGTTCAAGCTCAACCACAAGTTATGTTGTGTCCCATGTTACATTTACAAGTTGTAACACCCCAACCCCCATGTATCTTTGATTTGAGTGTTGGACTAAACCACCGTTCTTTTTGACAGTGGACTTAACCAATATGTGGGTTGGGTCCGTGCTACTTTACAAGTGACACACACTTGACATTCCATT
>JAJIYU010005026.1:0-23095 GCA_030144865.1 Tinospora cordifolia
AATTTTTTGTCAGCTTTATTTATTTTTAAGTTATTTGACAAAATTATGAGTTATTACACTGAAACCTATTTCTAGGGAGTTGGGGTGTTACAAAATGTATCAATGCTCATTTTCATTGCATGAGATTATATGGATGCTTGAAATTACATTTTATTTGTTACATTCTATTATGAGATGATAAACATTATGATAATGAATTATTGTGTGGAATTGAAGTAAGTTAACTTAAGATTCAAACTACGTACTGACACAATGTCCACGAGAGATCACTGTGGGTGTTCTCGCTATTGGAACTATGGTTAATCCATAGTTCCCAATGACAGAACGATGGGTGAGTCCCTAGTTCTTAGTGATGGAGTGATGGGCGGGTCCCTTGTTTCCGGATTAGGTGATGGGTGTGTTCCTATATCCCATTAGAATCTAGCATTTTGTGCATTTTTCTAGTCTCCTTTGATCTAATAATGATGATAGAACATTTAGAGTCAATTGTTCGGTCTAATTAACAACTGTTGAACAATTAAATGTTTGAAATGCCTAATATATGTTTAGTGTTTGCACATTTGATATTTTGACTAGAATAATACTATGGATGTATTGTGTATGATCCATTGAGCTCTTGAGCTCACCCCACCTTTCTATTTCAGGTGACCTTTGAGGTGGTGCTTGCTGACCAACATATCCAGGATATTTTTCTAGCTAATTTGCTAACCCCACTATGGGGATTGTTTTATAACATTTTCTTTTGATTAGTTAGTATAGATTGAGCATATGCCTCTTTAGATTAATTTAGAAGTTGAACTTTTCTTTGTGAGTTAGTTTTTGGCCACATAGGCTATGTTTTAGAAACTTCTATTTGAGAATTTTATTTCAGACATTATCAAATTAAAGATTGACCTTGATGATTGAAATGATGATTTATCTTTTTACTTTTCCATGAGATATTTTTGGTATGTCCAAGAAATTGATAAATGTTTCATATGAGTCATGGTGTGTCCAGAAGGTGTTGAAAATGATTTGAACGTGAGAAAAGTAACATCCTGGTCCTTGGTAGTCAAAACGTGTACAGTATTTAATGTAGAGCTGGCGTGTTTCTCTGGATGTGTGTCTGATGTGATAGAAATTAAAGGACTGAGAACTAGGCTGTTACAAAGTTGGTATTAGAGCTCAGTCAGTAGGTTACTGGGCGAGATGAGAGTTTAGGCTATAGAGTATTGGGCTAGATATTATACTGATGAATGTCTATTTTACTAGATAAATGTTTACTCTGATCTTTCGTCTGCTCAATTAGCAGAACTACTGGGTAAGATGTTTAGTTAGATGTCAAAGGTGGTGTTTGGAGTTGATGTCAGGTTATTGGTTCAATGGATGAACCATTCAACCTAGTGTTGAACCTTAGGGCTTGAAAAAGAGACCATAGGTAAAAGCTTGGGTGTTGCCAAGGAGGCACAATGGATCATAAATAAAAATCATTAGGATATAGGTTAGAGATTGAAATGTGTGAAATGACGAACCACTTGCTTGGTCATAACACAAGTTCAAGACGATCCTGTACATCTAGTATCTGTGTGGTATGGGACGCATAAGAATTAGGGATATGGAGGAATCCTGGACATGAAAATTGATAGGCCATGGTTGGTGACTTTAAAAGAACTTGTTTCTCTATGGTTAGTTGGCATAAGATGGTTGAGTATAGCAGGGATTGGGAGGTCTTAGTCATCGTGATATTCACGAAATTGTATGGGTGCAGTGAAATTTCTAAGTAAAAGTTTATGTCGTCGGGCAAGAGTTGTTTGGGAAACTTGAACTCGAAGGCATAGATGTAAGCTTGAAAATATCTCTATGCTAGCATGAATTGTGTGTTGATTGAGTGTTTGTTTGCATGCTTTTTGATATTATAATTTTGAATATTGTTATATGAGAGCAAAAATCCTGTACCCAAAACAAACATGAGGACTTGAAAACCTCAAATTCAAATTTAGAATCATAAACTGAGAACTTAGAGACATGAATCTAGAGTCATGATAGTACGAATGACGTGAGAAAAAATTGTTTTGACAATAGGATTACAAACAATAAATAGAAATATGAAAATGGCAATTATAACAAGTTGAAAGAGCATTTAGTTTTCGGACTTTGAGAAAAGGGGTTTGTAACCCAGATTGAATGGAAATAAAATTATGACGCCCCTTATATATATTGAAATTTCTCTTTTCTAATATCATGTTGACTTATGGGATACTAAAATGACTATTGGCTTGTAGATAATGGCGAGAACAAGGGATAATGGCATGAGAGATGAAAATACTGACGAGTTAGGGTAGAGGGAAAACAGAGTGCCAGTGGTAGAAGCTCCAGCTGGGTAATGGTGACTATAAATATGTTTGCTGAATTCGCTTGGCAAGTTATAGAATAGGTCATGAGAAATCTATCGCAAGTTCAGAACACGCCACTGGTACAGCTATAGCTTCAACCCCAAGTTCATCAAGCCTCGTTGCCCTAACGATCTAATAGCACTGAACTGATTGATTGTGGATGATGTAGAATAGAAGAATCTGCTAATAGAATTCTAGAAGCTGTGACCCAGTACTTTTGAGGGTATGACTGATCACTTGGCAATAGATAAGTGGTTCACTGAGATGAACAAACATTTGAATGCCTTAGGGACAATTTGTCTTAGAAGAGTTGCATTGGCGGTGCACCAGTTTGTTGGACCTGCTTATCATTGGTAGGAGATTGTTATGAATGATCTTGCTACGGATGTATCCACTATGACATGAGAGGAGATTAAGGCTCTATTTTATGCAAAATTTTTCTCTATGGCAAAGATGAAGCAATTATAGTCAAAGTTCATCGATTAATGCAGAAGACAATGACAGTGGTAGAGTATGAATAGAAATTCATGGAATCATCTAGGTTTGCCCCTAAGCTGATAAAGGATGGGCAGTCCAAGCCAGATAGGCTTGTTGAGGAACTAAAGGTAGAAATACAGAAGATCATCCATCCTTTGAGATTGACCACTCTTAAAGAAATTGTGGTTAGGGTGTAGTTGATCGAGCGAGATCTCTAGTATGAACAAGCTTTGAGGAATAGACGCAAACGATCAGAGCTAGAGCAAGCTGCAGGAGGCTCACAGAAGAGTCAAAATAGACAATATGGGTACAGAGTGCCTCAAAATTAGAATCAGGCATAGAATCATAGTAGGCCATAGAACCAGTACGCACAGACTGATCATGTTGGGGATGAGCAGAGGGAGCAGGCAAAGAAGCAAGGATTGTGTTTCTTATGTCTCCAAAAGGGATACATCACTAAGAACTGCCCTACTAAGGCACCAGCTCCAGCACCTCAATAGTAGCAACAACAAGCACGTGGATGGGGACACCATCCACAACAGAGACAACAACCACAGCCCCAGCCATAGTAGAATCAAGGGCAGAACCAGGCCATACTTTATGCTTTGGAAGGCCATACTGATCTTGCTTCTACCGTGGAAGGTACATTTCTTTTGTTTAATGTTGTTGCAAAAGTCTTGTTTGATTCGAATGCTACTGATCTTTTATTTCTAAACACCTAGTTCATAGATTACAATTGGTGATAAAACTATTGTCTGTGATATTACATGTAGCCACACCCATAAGGGCCTTAGTAAACTCTATGTGATACTATAAATGTGACCTTAGGTTTGGGGAGAAGCTAATTTTATCTAATCTTTATGCACTTCCTTTTCATGGGTATGATGTCATACTAGGTATGGATTGACTGACGTTATACCAAGCCTAGATAAACTGTCAGAAATGGAGGGTAACTTTGACATTACCTTTTCGAGATGTGTTTAAGGTAAATGGGGATCAGAAAAGATTACCAAGGAGTCCTCTATTAGCTATGCTACACAATTTAAAACCAAAAGAGGACTACACGTAATTGTTGGATGAAAAACCAAAAGAAATTCAGGAGATACCTATAGTAAAAGAATATGCGAATGTATTCCCAAATGATCTACCTGGACTACCACCACACACATAGGTAGAGTTCAAGATTGAGTTGCACTTCAGCACTATAGCCATTCTGCTTTATAGAATAACACCGATAGAACTGATTGAGCTGAAGACATAGCTAGATAAGCTCCGTGAGAAGGGATTTATTAGACCTAGTAAGTTAACATGGGGAGCTCCAGTGTTGTTTGTGAAGAAAAAGGATGGATCCATGAGGTTTTGTGTTGATTATCAAAAGTAAATCAAGTAACAATCAAGAATAAGTACCTGTTGCCCAAAATAGATGACCTATTTGATCAATTGAGGGGAGCCACTCACTTCTCCAACATTGATATGAGGTCAGGATACATTAGTTGAGGATTCGAAAGTCTGACATACATAAAATAATCTTTAGAACTTGATATGGGCACTTCGAGTTCATTGTGATGCCATTTGCTTGGACCAACGCACCGGTTGCATTCATAGATTTGATGAACAGAGTCTCCAGATAGTATTTGGATCAGTTTGTTGTAGTATTTGTAAATAACATTCGAATTTACTCCAGGTCAGAGGCTGAGCATGTGGAACACCTAAAGATTGTCCTAGAGATTCTGAGAAGAAATGAACTCTGTGCGAAGTTTAGCAAGTGAATTCTGAATGAAGAAAGTCAAATTCCTTGGTCATGTCGTCTTAGCTGAAGGAATATATGTAGAACTAGAGAAAGTAGAAGCAGTATCAAACTCGAAGTAGCCTAAGAATATAACTATACTACCCTGCAATTTTTAAGTCAATTATTGACCAAGATGATTATAATTAAGTGTTAAATAACCTTAGTCAACAAAACTTGACTATTATCAAATAACGTTGGTCAACCAGTTGACACGAATACGATAGATTTCGAAAAAAAATTTCGAAAGTAAAATGATCAAATTAGATGATGATCTTCACATTGAAATGTTCAAAATGCTAAGAAGACTTGAAGAAAGATAAAAAATAATAATAAATAAATAAAGGTGAAAAACAATAGTATAAGAATAAAATAATAATAAAAATAAATAAATAAATAAATGATAAATAATAAAAATTAAGTCATTAAATAATTAATTATTATATAATGTCATAAATAGTAAAATTGATTATTTTTATTAAGTTACAAATTTGAAAAATGTCATAAATAGTAAAGCTAATGAATAGTATCATAAATAGTAAAGCTAATGAATAGTATCATGAATAGTAAAGTTGATTATTTTAATTATGTTAGTTAAATTAATTAATTAAAATAATGAACTAAACTCTATCATTAATGATGATAGTAGTTTTCAACCACCATCATTAATTAAAGATGGTTTTAAAGGATACAAAAAAAAAATTCTCCAACCATCACCACAATTATCTTTAATTAATTAAAAAGGATAGTGCTAATTTTAATTAAATAAAAATAAATTTAAAGTACATAAATAATATTTCTCAACCACCACCATTATCATCTTTAATTAATTAAAGAGGATAGTGTCGTTTTTAATTAAATAATGATGACTTTAAAGTATATGAATAATATGCTTTAAACTACTATTATTAATACTTATAATTATTTGCAAACAAACATGTATGACCCCCCTTGCCTCTCTATTATTTTATGCTAATCACCACTATACCCTAAACACTAATCTTAATGATCAAAGCTCTACTATAAATAAAGATCCTCTACCCCCATCCTCCTCACACCATTGAAGCATTAAAGTGTACTTGAGTGGAAAGTTTGGAAGGAAGAATAACTAAAGTTAAAGTATAAGTTTTCTAATTAGTTTCTTTAAAATTCTTTTTCTACTTATTTTATTTTACGCAAAGTTTTAGTTACATTATGGCCTAAAATTTTTTTCTATTCCTTTTAAAAGTCTTTCACTTTGGTTAAGTTTTTGAAGACCATAGAATGCCCAAAAAGGTCTAAACCCTTCACCATCAAACATTGGCAGAAATAAGTATTTCAAAAAAAAAAATTATTGCCCAACATTAGTTGCAAAACAATAACTTTCTTGCCATTTTTGAAATGGTGGAGGCATGATTGAAGGAAACTGCTACCACCATGTCAAATCTTGTCAAGTGTACTACAGAATAGACTCAAGAATGACCCCAATCAGACACTCGAAGCCCTCGAACCAACCTTCCAAAAATTATTGTCCAAAAATGGCATAGATTTGCAAACCAGCAGGCTCATATGCATTTTTGTTCAAACATGGGCCTGCCTGGCAAAAATGGTCATTACCATGATGTTCTTCATTGTGAGCACTACAAGATAGACCAAAGATTTGCATAAAACAAAGTCCCAAAACTCAAGTTATGGCCTCTTGAAGCTCGGTGTACCGTAGATAACCCACCTCAAAGTTAATGGGTTATTTTGAACCCAAGAACAATTTAGAGGTTATTTTGAACCTAAAGCCAAGTTTAGGAGTTAAATTGAATGCCAACTAAGACTTAAGTGCTTTTATAGGAATCTCGGAGGATCGGCACCACCAAGAGCATCAAGAAAGATAAAGAACGTGTAAATCGAGGTGGAGATAATTTCCAATTCACACACCTTTTAACCTTATTTCCTTGAATATTATACATAAATGGCCTAGGTGGTAATACAATGCATCCTTTGTTGATCGTATGATTAAATACTTATTGATTATGTGAATAATGAGAATATGATTTGATTGAATGATGTTTATTATGATCATATGCGCGTGACAATGATAAATTTAGAGCATATACTTGATGTTATTCGTGTATAGAATGATATGCACATAAATTTACTAGATGAGAATAGTCTATGAGAATATGCCATTTTAGAATTCAAGCATGGTAAAAATATGCATGAATATGTTAGTGACCAAATACAAAATTACTCTTAACAAGATAGCAATATACTTGGAGGGGTGGATTGGTCTGTAACAATTTGGACCCACTATATATCGATATTGTCTCCACCTTAGCCACCAGTAACTAGGTGTAGGATTTTGTTTATGGCAAGACTCGAACCCGAGTCTCCCAAAAATGCTCAGCACAATAAGACACCCCTGAATGCATATTTAGCCGAGGCATCACTCTATAGTTAGACCGATATGGGATATTACAATCCATCCCCCTTGGGAGCAGTCCTGTCTTTAGGACTCACACCTCCATCACACACAAAGCGGCTCTAATACCATTTGTAACAACTTGATGTTGCGATTATAATATCCCACATTGGTTTGACACTAGAGTGATGCTTGGCTAAATGAGCAATTGTGAGCCTTGCTAGTGTCGAACACTTTTGGGAGACTTAAGTTTGAGTCTTGCCAAGAACAAAACCACACCTAGTCAGTGGTGGCTAAGGTGGGGATACTATCATTACGTAGTGGGCTCGAGTTGTTACAAATGGTATCAGAGTCACTTTAGGTGTGACGACGGTGTAAATCTTGAGGACAGTATTGCTCCAAGGGGGGTGTGGATTATAATATCCCACTTTGGTCCGACATTAGAGCGATGCCTGGGCTAAATGTGCAATTGTGAGCCTTACTAGTGCTGAGGGCAACAACCGGGGCCCACTACATAATGATATTGTCCCTACCATAGCTACCACTAACTTGGTGTAGAATTTTGTTCTTGGCAAGACTTGAACCTAAGTCTACCAAAAGCGCTCGACACTAGTAAGGCTTACAATTGCTCATTTAGCTTAGGAATTCCCCTAGAGTCAGATCTATGTGGGATATTACAATCCGCCTCCCTTGGAAGCAATCTCATCCTCGAGATTCACACCTCCAGTACATACAGAGAGACTCTGATACCATTTGTAACAACTCGGGCCCACTACGTAACGATATTATCCCCACCTTAGTTATCACTGAATAGGTGTAGGGTTTTGTTCTTGGCAAGACTTGAACTTGAGTTTTCCAAAAGCGCTCGGCACTAGTAAGGCTTGCAATTACTCATTTAGGCCAGGAATCCCCCTAGAGTTGGACCATGTGGGATATTACAATGGTTTAAGGACAATCAATGTTGTTTCTCGTGTTAACATCTCGATTAAGAGATGAGTGCATGATCACACTTAAGAAATTCGATCGTGCCTCGCGTATCTTCTGAGTCAACAGATTGTTGGATATATGAATGCATAGCTTGGAAGCTAGTGATGTTCCTACATGATTCACTTGATTAGAGGTACGAGAATCACCCTAAGGTCGGCCACCCTTCCTTGACTGATTAAAAACTATCTATTGTTTGTATCACCTAATGTATAGAAGTAATTGATTGTATGATGTGCTTGTTACATTGTTAGATTGTCTATGAATTAGAATGATCCACTAGGCTCGTAGAGCTCACCCTTTTCATTTTTCAAATGCAAGAAACCAATATAACAACTGAGAGACTTGGGCTAGAACCTACTATCCTTATTTTCTTGATATTTGTGCCTTATGATGTTACTTGAAATCTAGTATGTACAAGAGAATGAATGTAATAATTAAAATCTATTTGATTAATGTATGAACCCTGATGTGGGGTATTTTTGGGCACACCATTATTACATTATGTTTTTACTATTAATGTTCATGATATTAATAATATTGTGAAGACTAGTTTTAAAACTAATAAATGAGTAGGATGAAGAAACAGCTTAGATAATAGTAACGCCCTATATTCTGGATAAAATTGTTTTAATAGTTCTAAAATAGAAATTACAAGTTTAAGTTGATAGTGGGTAAGCCTTATCCCAAGTAAAGTTAAATATTGAACGACAGGTAGGTTATCTTACTTTAGGAGGGCATGGCTTTTTAAGTAGACTCAGTCTGGCCATCCTAATTGGAGGTTGTCCCACTAACTTAAATAAGTAATCAAAGACGAAGAACAAGTTTTTAAATAAATTAACTATTTTTTTCTAGTGTTTCTACTCAAAAAGATTTTCTACTCTCATACGTACATATGTGTATAAACAAATAATTTTTAAATGTTTTTATTTTAAACTGAAAAGGGGGTGTTACAATAACAGAAATCAGAAGCTTCTTAGGTTTGGCGGGATACTACCACAAGTTCATCTAATACTTCTCAAAGTTAGCTGGCCCAATGACCAAGCTAACCAAACAGGGAGAAAAATTCATTTAGGATGAGAAATGTAAACGATTATTCTAAGAATTGAAGAAGGGGTTAACTTTAACACCTATGCTAGTTACTCCTATTCACAGTGTGAGGTATGACTTATATACTAATGCTTCACAGAATGGTTTGGGCGCTATATTGATGCAAGAGGGGAAGGTAATCGCTTACACTTTACGTCAGTTGAAGATTCATGAATAGAACTACCCCACTCATGATCTAGAGTTAACAACAATTGTTTTTGCATTGAAGAGTTGAAGGCATTATCTCTTTGGGGAGAGTTTCGATTTATTCTCTAATCATAAGAGCTTGAAGTATATTTATACCCATAAGGAGTTAAACCTTCGACAATGGAGGTGGATAGGGTTCCTTAAAGACTATGACATTTAGCGGCATTATCATCCAAGAAAGGCTAATGTGGTGATTGATGCACTTAGCATGAAGTTTGGCAAGAGGGATGAAAAAATGGGCAAATGTACCAACTGATTAGTGATTATAAATTGGGTATAACTTTAGACGGAGATCAAATATATCTATACAATATGACTTGCCAACCAGATCTCTTGTATTAGATAAGGGACGAGCAAAAACAGGATAAGTGGATCATTGACCTAATAGAAGGGGTTAGGCAGGGCAGACATCTTGATTTTAGGATCGATGTAGAGGGCACATTGAGACTTGGGGATAGAGTCTGTGTACAAAAGAGTGGACAGAGTAAAAAGACTATACAGGATGAAGCACATTAGACGTAATATACGATGTATTTAGGAGGTGATAAAATGTACTAGAACCTGAAGAAGACCTATTGGTGGAGAGGTATGAAGAGGGATATAGCCAAGTATGTCTCTAAATGTTTAACCTAGCAATAAGTGAAAGCCGAACAGAAAAGACCCTCAAGAATGTTGCAACCACTTTTAGTTCCCAAGTGAAGTGGGATAATATTACAATGAATTTTGTTAGCAGTTTACCTAGGAATCAAAATGGGGAAAACATCATGCAGGTGATTGTAGATCGTCTCAGAAAGGTAGCCCATTTTCTACCTATCTGATCTACAAATTAAGTTGGAAGGCTTAGAAAACTATACGTCTAGGACATGGTGAGGCTACATGGTGTTTCAAAGACTGTCATGTTGGACAGAAATTCTAGGTTTACATCTTAGTTTTGGCAGAGTCTACAGAAAGAATTAGGTAGTAGACTCACCATGAACATTACTTTCCATTCTCAAATAAATGGGTAGTCTAAGAGTGTTATACAAATACTGAAAGATGTGTTGAGAGCTTGTGTCCTTGATTTCAAGGGCAATTGGAACAAATATTTACACTTGGTGGAGTTCGCCTACAATAACAGTTATCAAGCGTGGATACAAATGGCTCTATATGAAGTGCTCTATGGTTAACCTTGCCGATCACCATCATGCTGGGAAGACTTTGAGAACCATGTACTTGCAGGGTCGGACCTAGTTCAGTAGATGAACGAACAGGTGAAATAGATTTAGAAGAGGCTAACTATAGCTCAAAGTAGGCAAAAAAACTGCACAGACTAGAGAAGAAAGCTCCTAGAATTTTAGGCTGGTGATAGAGTATTCCTAAAGATCAGCCCTTAGAAAGGGATCAAACGTTTTGGGTTCAAAGGGAAACTATCGTTGAGATTCATTAGTCCATTCAAAATACTCAGGTGAGTTGGTGAATGTGCCTATGAGCTAGAATTGCCAAATAGAATGTACTCAGTCCACAATGTATTTCATATATCGATGTTGTAGGAGGATGAGCTAGATCCCTCTCACATCATACATTGGAAGGAAGTCAACATTCACGACGATGCTACTTACGAAGAACCAGCGATCAGGATACTAGATCGTAAGACACACAATTTTAGAACCAAGGATATACTTCTAGTTAAGGTTCTATGGAGACATCATGATCTAGGAAAGGCAACTTGAGAATTAGAGAGCGAATGCGAAAGAAGTACCCAGAGCTTTTCACTAGGAGCATCTGACTGGACGACATCTTATAGGTATGTAATCCCTTTTAAATTTTGATGACAAAATTCTTTTAAGGAGACAGATTATAATATTCCAAGAATTTATAAACTCTTTTGAATAATAGTTTTTTTTTTTTGTTATCTGAATATAGTTAAAGTAATGAACATAAATAAAAAAAAAACTTGAAAAGTATAAGTTTTAATTCTTGGGGTTAAGAAAAATCAAAGACAAGTTCTTAAGGTTCAAAAGGTGAAATTTCACATTCAAGGGTATATTACTCAGGGGTTAAATGGTCATTTCACCTAAATACTAATACATGTATACAAATAAAAGTGACTTTTAAATAATTTGCATAAAATAAAACATTATTATAGAACGTAAAAACTTTATTGAAAAATATTAGAATTTTTTTTAGAAAAAATTCAATAAAACCACGCATAAGTGTATTTACAGGGTACTGTGCATAAAATAAAAAATAAATTAATTAGTTAATTAAAAAAATATTATCTAAAGTTTATGAACTACTAAAGGATTTAAATAAAAATGAATTTTCATAGACAACATATAAAATAAAATGGAGAAAACATGGAGAAAATGATATAATATATATATATATATATATATATATATATATATATAAGGGGATAAAGAAGGAGGTGTGGCATGTTATGTAACGTATTAACATGTAAAAGTGTAATTCCTAAATTAACTACAACCCAAAAAGTGTCACCCACTTCTTCCCCACGTCCAAATAGAGATTAGGAAGCAAAGAGTTGATAAAAATCAAATACCACAAAAGATGATCACTTTCTTATCAAATTGTAATACGCCAATCCCTGTAGTCTTTCAATTTTTTGGACATAACCACTGTTTTGATAGTAGACTTAACCATACAGGCAAGTTGAGTTGGTATTACTTTACAAGTGACTCACACTTGACATTCATTTTCAACTATCTCATGCCTTAATGGAATTTACGAATACTTAACTCAAATTTAGAAAACAAATTAAATAAGGTAATAATATAAGAGCTAAAATAAGTTCATAAACTTTTATTAATTTAATAAAGGAGAGCACAAACTTAATCTTAAAAAAAAAAAAACTATTATAGCGAAATATTCAAAACTTGGCACTTATGCCTATATAGGAACTTTCTAAAAATAAAAAGTATCATAATTTGCAACGTCTTCATGCATGTTCAATTTCCTGAAAATAAAAGAGGAAGGGTGAGCACATAGCCTAGTAGATCCTTTTCAAACAACCAATTTTCTAATTTTGACTAAAAACACATCCATAATTTATTCACTGGCATACATTAGGCATTTCAAGTAGCATTTTGTGTATAGTTGTGACTTTGACCAAAAGGGTTTTCAAGGCCCTTGATGTTTTTAACAAAATATCTTCCTAGAGTGAAAAAACATTTCTTAGCCAATTTCATTGAACTTTTGGACTTAGGGTCTCTTACCCACCAACCAAGTATTTTGGTCTTACACCATGTGAACTAGTCACATGAAAAGAACATCTATAGTGACCCACATGTTCACTATGATGGTACATGGTTAATAATCACCAACATCTCATAATCAATCTCATATTCAAGAATCATAAAATAAGAGAAATAAATTTATGAATATAAACAATCTAAAAATCAAAGCATAAATCATCTAAAAACATGCATCATACATTGAAATAAACCTAAAAATGGTATTAGGCACGACATAGATTAATAAATGCTTCTAACATGCTGATGTACTAAACTAAAACTAAAATTATGATTAAATTTCTGAAATTAAAACATGAATAATTTTTGAAAACTAAACATACAATGAACATGATATTAATCTAAAGACGAAAATAAGAGGTTTTAGAAATCACTTCTACCTTAATTGTAAGTTTGATGGAAATTCGGCAAAGGTTCCTTACTCCAATGTCTAGCACTCCAAAGATAACTCAAGAAAATCAATTAAACACCAAAGCACTCAAGAATGCTTCAAGATCACTTAAGAACAAAAGGGTTGCCAAGATGAAGGCTAAAAACAAGCTGAAAGGAAAGTGTCAACTCTTTACTTTGGGATGAAAGATAAGTGTACACAAGGGGGGTTTATATAGATTTTCAAGAGGGCATAGGGGGATGGTTTTGGCATCTTTAATTAGGGTTTCTCACATGTGATGGCTAGGTTTTTTTACATATACTACACATAGAGGCTGACTAGGGTTTTGGTTAAGGATACGATGGTAATTTCCATAGTTGGCGCCAAGATTAGTGTATATATAGGTTTAGGAAACTTTCTTATTTTTTATTTTCAAATTCTCCTTTGTGTGTGTGAGGGCTAGGGTTTCATGATTCATCATTTAGACACTTCTAGTTAGGGTTGCTCACATGTGTGCATACACACTACACATGGGCTGATTTTGCATAATAGGGCATGGTGTACATGATCAAAGTGTGGTGTACATGAGATCATTCTTCATGGTTTCTCATAGGTGTAGCGTACTTGATCATTTGCATGACACATAGGATCATTTTACATGATTTCAAATAAGGAAAACATCCCATTGAGGTTGGATAAGGTGAGGGTGTATATGATCATGGTGTTCCACCCATGTGGTTTGCATATGTTTAGGGGTGGCCTTGCATTTATGGGTCCACATGAATTTAATAAAAAATTCATATCTCATTATTTACTAAGAATTAAGGACTTTAATATATATTTTTGTGTTCATATTAAAATAATGCACATTTCCAAACTATCATTTGGCTAGGGTGATGCTCATTTTGTTTAGTTTCCTAATTTAACTCCACCGCAGGGTAATTGGCAAATGAAACCCTAATTTTGGCCAATTGAGTTGATTTTTGGATGTGTTGTCTAGTTGATTAGTTCATGTCATCTCATGTCATTTCAGGTCGTTTTGAGGTCTCAAGATTTACTAAAATGAAGTTTTAGACCTACTAAAGATATCTCTGAACTACATTCAGCGGTGCATGATGGCGATATATGTGGATATGATTGAAGATGTCATGGAAGTGTTTATTGATGACTTATCAGTGTTTGGTGCTCCATTTTATGGCTACCTTGTTAATTTATAGAAGGTTTTATCTTGTTGTGAAGAGAAAATTCTAGTACTCAATTGGGAAAAGTGATACTTTATGGTGTGAGAAGGCATAGTCTTGGAACATAAATCTCAATTGGAGCATTAGAGGTGGACCGCACCAAAATAGAAGTAATAGAAAATCTGAAACCACCTACGTCAGTGTGACAAGTATGTAGTTTCTTGGGCCATGCTAGATTTTATCGTTGGCTCATCAGAAATTTCTCTCAGATTGCCTGCCCTTTATGCCATCTTTTGAAAAAGAAGCTAAATTTGATTTTAACAGTGAGTGCCTTGAGGTATTCAAGACCCTTAAGAAAGCACTCATTTCAACTCTAATTATGTCTACTCCCGTTTGAGGAGACCCTTTGAAATCATGTGTGATGCCAGTAACTACATAGTTGGAGCTATTTTGGAGCAAAGGCATGACAAACTATTTCACGCTATCTATTATGCGAGTAAGACACTTGATGATGCATAGAAGAACTATATGTAACACCTCAGTTCTTGGTCCTTCGTTTCTGTTACATCTGTCACGCATGAGAAACGCGCCATAACATGTTGGCACAAATATCATCCATCGAAAACTGGGACGTTACTATTGTCACATTTTCAATTCTCATTGAATTTCATGTAGACATATCAGAACTCATATGAATAAATAATCAAACTCCTAGAATCACCAAGGAACAACGCATGGAAACATGAAGGGCCATCAATAGTTAACACATTAACTTCTACGTTTGAATTTAAATAAACGTGGACAAGTTTCCAACTAAAATATTCAAACATGGCCCATGCAGCTGAAGTCTAATCCATAAAGAAAATTAATAATTCAAAACTAGTTTGGAAGGCCATACACCCAGTCTAAACTAACTACCAAACAAATAATTCTGATAACAATCTCACAATGAGCTTTGCAGTTCTTATAGTACTCTGTAGTACAATCAACACGAACTGCCTCATGGATCACCTGAAATGAAGATGTGGGGTGAGCTCAAGAGCCTAGTGGATCATACACAGTACATCAAGAACGTTATTTAAATCAAACACAGAACATGGAATCACTTATAAAACATTAGGCATTTCAAACATTCAGTCGTTTATCAGTTGTTAATCAGACTGAAGGGTCTAACCCTGGTGTTCTCTTATTATCATCATATCAAAAAGTCGAGAAAAATGTTGTATATGACAGATTCAAATTGAATAGGGTCACACCCATCACCCAACCCGAGAACTAGGGTCACATCCATCGCTCCATCACCAAAGAACTAAGGTCACACCCATAGTCTTATCATCGGGAACTAGGGGCAAACCCATCATTCCTTATCGCGAGAACACCCACATTGACCCCCCATAGACCACTATGACGGTATGTGGTTCAACTCTAAATTATCTTTGCTTGTGTATCAACAAACATTTCATTTCAAGCATGATTATCAATTTATCGTGTATAAAGCATCATTATCCAAACAATATAATCATTTTGATCATCTCATTGATTCATTAATAACACAAGAATCATCTCATAGGATAAAGCATGTAAACATTGAACATAGACATATAACTTATATTATTATAGCATTCATGCATTCATGTTATTCATAAATCATATAAACACATCCTAGCATTCTTTTAGGCATTCAAACAATGTAAACATAACACATTTAACATTAAAATTCAAATAATACTAGAGAGCAAGGTAATCACTTCCACCATGGTATTTCTTTTCTTTTGTGCCTTTCCTCCTCGTCACATGTGTTTTAGATCTTTAATCTATAAGATTTTTAAATACTAAGATAATGTGAGTTTAAGACATTCATAAAATGTTCAAAATCATGGATTAATGTCCCTACATAGGTATCCCATGGTATACACCAGGCCAGAATAAAAAATGGACGAAAAACAAGATGGATGTCGGGTTACGGCAATCAATTACTGTGGTAACCAGAGGGGGTTGTGCATGTAATGTTTTTGTGTGTATTGTCTCACTCGTGCTTTTCCCATATGTTTGATACTCAAATACATGCACATTAAGCCTAAAGCACACATCAATTAAAAGAAGTATTTATACCTTAGGGCTCTTCATGTTTCGTCTTCGTTTCTCACCAAAACAAGGTCTTGCAGCCCTTAAATAACTTAGGCTTCAAAGAATAACATACTCACACTTAGAAAAATGTTTTACAATGGTAAGAACTCAAGATTTCGAGTGGGTTTCGTGATTTTACCTGAGTATTAGACGTTTGAAGCAACACTCCACGGACATTTTACGTGATGTTTACATTCAAACAATGTAAACATCACATATTCAACATTAAAATTCAAATAATACTAGGGAGCAAGGTAATCACTTACACCTTGGTATTTCTTTTCCTTTGTGTCTTTCCTCGTTGCACATGTTTTAGATCTTTAATCTATAAGATTTTTAAATACTAAGGTAATGTAAGTCTAAGACATTCATAAAATGTTCAAAATCATGGATTCATGTCCCTACATAGGTATCCCTTGGTATACACAAAGCCAAAATAAAAAATGGACGAAAAAGGTATTTCTTTTCCTTTGTGCCTTTGCTCCTCGTCGCACGTGTTTTAGATCTTTAATTTATAAGATTTTTAAATACGAAGATAATGTAAGCCTAAGACATTCATAAGATGTTCAAAATCATGGATTCATGTCCCTACATAGGTATCCCTTGGTATACACAAGGCCAGAATAAAAAATAGACGAAAAAATAGGATGGATGTCAGGTTATCGCAATCAGTTACCGTGGTAACCAGAGGGGTAGGAGTGGCAATTTGTGACACGACACGATAACCCGACACAAACACGACATGAAGTTAACGGGTTTGGGTTTAGCATAAATGGGTTTGGGTCAAAATGGGTCAAACACGATTAGACACTACTAAATGCGGTTCATAAATAGGTTAACTTGATAAACTCGAAAATGACACGTTTAACACGATTATGGATAAGTTAAGAGATAAACTATAAATATGTTCATTTAAAATGAATATATTTATTAATTTGTTAATTGTATAATTTATTTATTTATTTTTTAGATATAATTTTTGAAATTTTCAATTTATTTTTCATATATTCTATATTTTTATTAATATTTTTTATAAAAAATTATTTTAAAAATTGATTAGAAAAAGTTAAATAGGCCATATATAGGTACACGATTATAAACCCAGTTACGACACGACCCATTTATAACACGACCCGTTTATAATATATATGACACGACTCGTTTACGACACGACCCATTTATGACACGATGACACGAATTCCCACCCCTACAGAGGGGGTTGTGCGTGTAATGCTTCTGTGTGCATTGTCCCACTCATCCTTTTCCCATATGTTTAATACTCAAATACATGCATATTAAGCCTAAAACACAAATCAATTAAAAGAAGTCTTTATACCTTAGGGTTCTTCATGTTTCCTCTTCGTTTCTCACCAAAACAAGGTCTTGCAACCCTTAAATCACTTAGGCTTCAAAGAATAACATATTCACACTTAGAAAAATGTTTTACAATGGTAAGAACTCAAGATTTCGAGTGGGTTTCATGATTTTACCTGAGTACAAGACGTTTGGAGCAACACCTCCACGAATCTTCTTCTTGGTGAAGCTTGCTCTTCACAAATCTAAGTTCACAAACCAGTAGAGAGGGGTTTCAATGAATAGAAATTAATCTAGAATGGTAGGGAAGGGAAGAAAATTCAATTATTGGGAGCTACTATCAATGCTTGGGAATAAGTGTGCAAATGCAGGGTAAAAATGACGATTAGGGTTTGTCAGCACATTGTTCATACATATATAATTCATGTATTACTGCAGTAACTCGAAGGATTACCGCAATAACCAGAACCTTATCTTTTGTGTTTTAGTCGAATTACGACAGTAATCACATGAATGACCATGGTAATTAGAACGTTGTGATTTTGATTTTTTCAGGGTTTCAATGTAATGATTGCGGTAATCACACTAATAACCGTGATAATTAGTAGACGGTTACTATGCGGTATTCCTTGCTTTGCTCCTGTTTGCCGATTCTTTTCTACATTGATTAAACATCTCTTAAACCATGTTTTCATGAGTTTTCCAAGTTTTATTGTGCTTGACTTATTTTTATTTAAATTTACCTAAACTCTATAAAATTTTTGGGATATATACAACTTACCCCCATTGAAAGAATTTTGTCCTAGAAATTTAAATGAGTGAGTTACCTATATAATGTTGTTATATCAAACATTGCTGGTGAAGAGATTAGGGTACTTCATTCGCATCTTGCTTTCTAACTCCTAGGTCGCTCTTCTAGATTGTGATGTCTCCTTAGTACCTTGACCAAGGGGATGTCCTTGGTTCTGAGGTGTAACACTCCAACCCCTGCATTCTTTGATTTGAGCGTTGGACTTAACCACCATTCCTTTTGACAGTGGACTTAACCAATTGGTGGGTTGGGTCATGTTACTTTACAAGTGACACACACTTGACTTTCTATTTTTCAATACCTCATGCCTTAGAATAAATTCAATAGTACAAATTCACATTTAATAAAATCAAGGCAATTAAAGGTAAAGAAAAATTTAACTTCTTTATTAATAAATGAAAGTACATAACTTCGTAATGTAAACTAGTACATTGTTGATCAAAGAGACTCATAATCTCAAAATAAAAGTACTAACTTTCAGTGGAAGTCTTAATCAAAATTGGGCAGCATGCCCTTACATTAAAAGAAAACTTTCAAGAGAATGAAAACTTGCTAAAACAAAAACTATCTAATTTCCATGGCCTTCATAATTTAATTTCTTGAAAAATAAGAGAGGAAGCGGTGAGCACATAGCTCAGTGGATCTTTATCAAACAACCATTTTTCAACTCAAAACAATTGTACATCCATAATTCAAACACTTGCATACATTAGGTGTTTCAATCAACCAATTGTTTAAAGTTGTAATTTAGACCAAAAGAGTTTCTCAACCCTTGACGTTCTTCACTAAGTGCCTCCTTGGAGTGAAATGTGGCATCACGTAGCCAATTCCATTGGACTTTTGGACTTCAAGGCAGCTTACCCTCCAACCAAGCACTTAGGTCAAAAAAAAAAATCATACGGGCATACCATATAAAAAGAACATCCATAGCAACCCACATGCGTGCTATGATGGTACGTGGTTATTATCACCATCATCTTCGTTAAATCGCATAGTTTAGAATCATAAAATAAATTTTAGAACATGAGACTAAAATAAATTCAGCATATAATCAAACTGAAAATTCAATCATGGAACACTCAAAATCATGCATCACATATTGAAATAAAACCTAAACATGATACTAGGCATGACATGATTAATATGCATGCATAAATTCAAATATGAATCAAATCTAAACTGAAAATTATTTTAGAATGCTAGAACTGAAAATCTTTTGATTTTAAAATCATACACACAATGAACAGGCTAGAACTTTGAATAAGAAAAAGGGGTGTTTAAGAAATTACTTCCACCTTGTGACGCTTTCTTCCAAAATTTCGGCATAGTGCCCACAAAGATCACCCAACTCAATTTTTCAATTCGAAAGCTTCTCACACACACAAGAAGGGAAGATGGGAGGTGCCAAGAAGAAGGCTTTGAGAAAACAAGAGAAGCGTTCAACTCTTATTCTTTGGAATGATTGAAATTGGGGGCCTAGGGGTGTTTATATAGATTTTTCAAGGAAAGAAAATAGAAAGTTGTGTCCTTCTATGAATAAAACTCCCTAATTCTACCAAATTTCGTAGTTTCTAATTTTTGGAGCAAAAAAAGTATTTTTCGAATTTTTTCTGAATTTTAAAATATTTTTCAGAATTTAGAAACTATTTTTCAGAATTTTCAGATATTTTTTCGTATTTTTTATTAATTTTAACATATTTTTGTAATTTATAATTCGAGTTAATTCTGGTTCCTCAAATTTTTCTCGAGACACGCATTTAGATCTGATCAAAACCATTGGATTAATCTCGGATAAATCAACAGGATTCAAATTTTTTATCACAGCCGTTGGATTTCCTCGAGCGCATCAACGATCGTGATCTTAATCAAAACGACTTTGATCCGGATCGTCCGATCTTCCTTGAGTGCATCAACGTTCGCGATCAAATCACTCAGGTTTGATCTGGACCGTCTGATGTTCCTCGAGCGCATCAACGTTTGCAATCTCTCAACGCGACTTTGAGCTGGACTGTCCGATCTTCCTCGATCACGGTGTGTGGTCCGATTTCACGATCAACGAAACTCTTTCTGGCCGTTTGATATTCCTCGAGTTACGCATGCAGATTTCTGGCTATTCGATCTAGTTGATTCGGTGCTCTAGTGCATACAGGCGGACTTGACCTTGGCTGTAGGATGTTAATCCAGTTTACAGATCTACGGTTAACAGTATTTTGAGTTTGTTTTTTATTTTTCAACCTTATTTCTTGCTTTCTTTTTGGATTTTTTTTTTCCACATCTCGACCCCAATTGACTTTCTAATCCTGATTTTATCAAAAATTTCACATATCCTTGTGTTTTTTACCATGATATCTCATTTTATGCATTATAATCATATTTTTTTCTTCCAAAAATTCACTAAATTAATTTTTATTCTTCACTTGGGTAACTAGGACATGCCAAATTTTTCATTCATCAATTTTGTATAATTTTCTAAGTAAAAATTCAAATTTCCTATGAATTTTTTTTCGAGATGTTACATGAGGCTCTACACCTTACGATCTAATATCGGGATGGCTAATTCTTCGTAAGTTGCATCTTTCCTGGCATCAACCTCCTCCCAGTGTATGATGTGAGAGGGGTCTGGTTCATATTTTCGTAGTATCGACACATGGAATACATTATGGTTCGAGGGCATTTTTTTAGGCAATTCTAGTTCGTATGCACGTTCACCAACCCGTCTAAGTATCTCAAACAGACTGATAAGCCTAGGTGAGAGCTTCTATTTGATCCCAAAATGCTTGATCTCTTTTAAAGAGATGATCCTCAGAAAAATTGTCACCTAGTTTGAATTCTAGAGGTATTCTTCTCTTGTTTGCATAGTTTTTATGTCTATTCTGAGCTGTAGTTAACCTCTTTTAGATCTGGTTTACTTGTTCATTCATCTTTTGCACGAGGGTGGGCCCTGTAAGTACATGGTCCTTAAAGTCTGCCCAACATGATGGGGATTGACAGGGTCAACCATGGAGCGCTTCATATGGAGCCATTCATATGCTCGCCTAATAGCTATTATTATAGGCAAACTCTGCCAAGTGTAAGTACTTGTTCCAATTGCCCTTGAAGTCAAGGACACATGCTCTCAACATATCTTCCAATATCTGTATAACTCTCTCAGACTGCCCATTTGTCTAAGGATGGAATGTAATACTCATAGTGAGTCTACTGTCGAGTTCCTTCTGTAGGCTCTTCCAAAACTGAGATATAAATCTAGAATCTTTGTCCGACACAATGGTTTTAGGTACAACGTGTAGCCTTACTATCTCCTTAACATATAGCTATCCAAGCTTTCCAACTGAATTTGTACATCGTGTAGGTAAGAAGTGAGCTACCTTGGTGAAACAATCTATAATCACCCATATTGTGTTTTCTCCCTTTCTGATTCTTAGGTAAGCTACTGATGAAATTCATAGCAATGTTGTCCACTTCTACTCGGGAACTCGAAGCGGTTGTAACATCCCTGAGGGTCTTCTATGTTTTGTCGTCACTTGCTGACATGTCAAACACTTAAAGACATACTTGGAAATGTCCCTCTTCATACCTCTCCACCAATACACTCTTTTGAGATTCTAGTACATCTTATCTCCTCCTAGATGCATAGTGTACTAGGTGTGATGAGCCTCATCCAAGACGGTTCTTTTGCTTTGTCCATTCTTAGGAACACAAACTCTATCCCCAAGTTTGAGCATACCATTTACATCAATTCTGAAGTCTGTGTGCTTTCCTAGCTTTATACCCTCAATTAGATCATTAATTCATTTATCCCCTTTTTGCTTATTTCTTATTTGATGTAAGAGATCTAGCTGGCAAGTCATTGCACATAGATAAACTTGGTCTCTGTCTGAAATTATACCCAAGTTAAAGTTATTGATCGACTGATACATTTGACCCTTTTCTTCATCTTTCTTACTAAATTTTCTACTAAGTGCATCAACTACCACGTTAGCCTTCCCTGGATGATAATGCAGCTGAGAGGAATTCTATCCACCTCTACTGTCTAAGGTTCAATTCTTTTTGGATATAAATATACTTCATGTAACACCCCAACCCCCATATCTTTAAGCAATGTACATTGCCACCGTTCTTTTGACAGTGGACTTAACAAAAGGCGGGTCGTGCCGGTGCTAGATTACAAGTGACACACACTTGTTCTTTTCTTTTCAATATCTCATGCCTTGGTATAAAATTCAAGAATACAAAACTTTCAATAAAATCAAGGCAAATTAAAAGAGATAAAGAAATTTAAACTATTTTAAGCATAATAGAAATTGAAATTATTAAACTCTTCAAAACGAACTAATTGTTACAGCGGAAGACTTCAAAATACTTTTCAGTAGAAAAACATAAAACTATGGGCAACATGCCCTTAAATTCTAAAAATATTAATAATAAGGCAAAAACTTGCAAAAAGACCTATCTATGTTCAACTGCTTCATAGATTTCATGTTCCTGAAAAATAAAATAGGAAAGAGTGAGCACATAGCCCAGTGGATCATTTTCGAACAACTATCTTTCATATTCAAACTCATAACACAATCATAATTCAAACACTTGCAAACATTAGGTGATTCAAACAACAATTTGTTTAAGTCGAGTCTAAGACCAAAAGGGCCTTTAATCCCTTGATGTTCTTAACTAAGTAAATAGGGCCCACTCGGCATCAACCCGTTAGTGGCACATGTCGGCATCAACCCGTTACAC
>JAJIYU010005027.1:0-23064 GCA_030144865.1 Tinospora cordifolia
CTCTCTCTCTCTCTCCCCACCCCTTTTTTTGCCAGTTGCCTGTCGCTATATGTATCCCATGGGGATAGCGACCCCACTCCCTCCTCCCTCTTGCATCAGATTGCTCTTCGCATGACCTTGTTTACATCTCTATGCCCATCTATTTTATTAATTAATCAATTTATTTTTTACATCTTGAATTAGCAAATGATATTAAAGTTTAATTATATAATTATTTATATATCCATAGGTACTGCGCTCATTTAATTCCAATGTTAATTCACCCATGCATAGAACCTAAAATTTCATATATATATTTTATAAGTTGAAAAATAAATGTTTTATATGAAATGTTATAGGGGCCCATTTGCCCACTTGTGCAAGTATGCTCGAGGTTCAATTTGTATTTTAATTTTTAATTATGAGAATTCTAATCTCCCCAAAAAATTATAAAATAGAAATATTGAAAAATACTCCATTTCTTGACTTCTTTACCTTTAATCATAAAAGAAATCTTTTAATAAATAAATAAATAAATAATATATAATGTAGAAAGTTGACTCTTTTGAGTTGTAAAATATCTTGTATAAGCAAAGTGACAAAAAACAATTTTTTCCTTCTCCAAAACAGATTAAGTTAATTTAGACCACAATTTTAAATAATTTATTATATTCAGAGTTATTATTATATAAAAATTATAATTTTATGATTTTTTTTAGATTATGATTTGTATGCAAAACTCTTATATTGTATTTTTTTCTGTATTAGCACTGTATACAATTCCCTTTATGTACAATTGCCCAAAAAAATAAATAATCTATAAAAAAAAATGTAACAATAAATCATTGATACTAACATTCTATCAACATAAGAAATAAAATAAAAAAACATCATAAATATTTTAATAATTACATCATCATTTGAAAATAGTTAAATAATTAATTTAGAAACTTTAAAAATATTTATATCACACAATGTAAGTCCCTCTAATACAAGTAAAATGTATCTTTAATTCCTAAATGTTTTATGTACGATGAGGCCCTAGTCATTTATTTGCATTTATATTGTGTCATTAGCTAACTTTTATTAAATAAATATTGCATACAATCGGTTAACAAGTAATTAGCAGGACGGAGATGTAATTTAGAAGAACTACGTACGTAAGAGCCATTGGACACTATCGTCTAAAGTTTATATACTATGATGTTTGGAAATTACTATAATATACTATGATGTTTGGAAAATTAATTATACTTTTCGGGCATTATGAACATATATATCATATGGTCATTTAAAAAGTTCCATACCTATGTAGTTGCTATAATAATAATAATAATAATAATAATAATTATTATTATTTTATGTAATAACATTCTTTGTAACTATTAGATAAAATGGTACATACCTTAAAACATGTATCGTCAGCTTTTCATTTAATGGTGACAAGTGATATAGTTGAATTAGTCACATTAACATTTTTTTCATTAAAAAACCCTTAATATTATTAAAGCTTGATGAGTTTGATTGGCGTGTTAGAATTGCCTTCAAATTAATACTTGTATAATCGAAATGGCTAAAATAATTACACTAATTAATTAGTTTTTCCTCCCAATAATATATCTGTGCTATATAATATAGTTTTATTATTATATGAGATAATTATAACAAATAATTTTTTTAAATTAAATAAAACCATTATATATCTGTGAGACTTAGTCTCACAATCATGCATCCATTACGAACGAATTCTTCTTGTCTTGAAAGCAAACAACGTTCGAGGGGACCATGAAGATGTAAAACAAAGCAGTTGGAATCTCTGAAATCGAAGCCTTTCCTGTTCTTTAGAAGTGGCATCTGACCACATCTCTCATTTATTTCCATGTTTTGCACATTATGTGCCTCACATTCAAATATTTGTCTTCATTTTATTTCATTAATTGGTCTCGATCCCACAAACTTAGACCCACAAATTTGCTTGATTGGATATGTCTAATTATATTTAATTAAAGATTTTTCCACCGCTTGCACTACATTAATGGCAAAATTAGCTTCAAAGGTCGGTATAGGAATTCAAAAACTTTTTTAAAAAAATAAAAATAAAAATTAAATTAATGACTCTATTTTTATATAACTGTAACATTCACAATAATTTTTTTAAAAAAAATGATGCATTGGTTACAAATCTCAATAATGATCAAATGGTATTAATTGTGTTTTGTTTGTTAATTAAATTACCATTCATAAACATTAAATATCATCACCATTCATTTTCAATCCGATGGTCCTATTCCTATCTGAGCTTCTTGAGAAAAAGACTAGCTAATTAGTTAATGAGGAAATTACACGAAACACCACTTTAAAAAAAATATTATAAAAAATCTTTACTGATTTTTAAATGTTTTCACTTATATCAATTTTTTAAAAATATTTACAATTTTATTAGTTTGTCTGTCCACACTCTCCCGGTGCCCTAGCTCCATCTCCCGTTTGCTCTAATGGTGTCAGATTGTTGCCGATGACCGCTGCTGTTCAGATCTACTCGTCTGCATTTCGCCGCTGCTGCTGCTGTTTGTTGCTCGTTGCTGTTTGCCAATGACCACTGCTGTTCAAATTTGCTTGTCGGCGCTCCGTCGTTGCTGATGTTGTTTGCTGCTCACCGGTGGTTGTTCGCCGGAGAGTTGTTCACCGGTGGTTGTTCACCTCAACTTCTTCTGGCAAGCAATACAGGCACGAATCCAATCTCAATCCCGCTTGCTTGCTGCTTCTTTTTCTTGATAAATTAGATCTGCTGCAGCATTCTCAAATCTGTGCCCTACCTGCTGCTTCTTTTTTGCGATGATTCAGATCTGCTGAGGAGCCACAGAACGAGAGTGAAGCTTTGGTAGAGTCATAAAGACAGGAAGAGCCGATCATCGATCCTGGTCCGGCAGCTCGAGCTCGGCCTAAGCACCCTCTACGATCGTTGGTCCTAATTTGTGTTGTCTGCTTCTACCTTTGCTCTGATCGTTCTGTTCGATCGGCATGGATTGAACGGCGATTTAGGGACTCCAAACAAACTGCAACACTAGCGACACTACAACATCATTTGCTCCATCCATTCAACTGCTGCTAGGTCTGTTACTTCCCTATTTCTTCTTCTTTCACCTGAGATCGGGAGACGCTGCAGTGTCGAAAAATAGATCTAAGAGCTTTTGATTGTCGGAAAAACGGAGGGATTTCTTCTTCGTGGTGCACCACGTTGTAGGTGAGGCTTGAACAGAATAATACTGGGCTTGAACAATGCTGTTCGTCGGAGGGTTGTTTTCCCTCTGTTCTTTTGGTATTTTGTTCTTATTTTTGCTGGTATACGTATAATATATTATCTATAAATAATATACAGATAATATACTATATCCATATTATATACAAATAAGATACTAATAATATACAGATAATATATGAATATATATGGTATATATTATATACGAATAATATACGAAAAATGTACACACAATATACATATTATATACTAATAATATATAATTTTCTATTGTTCACACCACCGGAGAAAACTGTTGTTGTTCACTGGAGTGTTGCTCGCGTAATGTTGGTCGGAGTTGTGTTTACCGGCCGGAGTAGTACTCGCCTGACTGTTGCGATTCGCCGGTGGACTATTATATTTCTTTTGGTATTTTTGTAATTAATATTCTAATACTTCTATAAAGTTGAAATACTCGGTATTATTATAATATATTTTATAATATTGTGTAGAAATGTAAAAAACCCTTTGTTAATTAGGCTAATTATTATATAGTATAAATGAATTGCATTGCTAAAGAAGAAAGGCAATGCACGTAGATATTTCTTTCTCATGGATCTTCTTCCTTTTTCATGCAAAATAATATACTATACATGGACTTTTCTATTGATGAACTAATGGACAATTTTGCTTTAGGGTTCAAGTATATCTTCTAATGTGTAACTTTTTTTTTCTAAGGGTGCATTTTGTGTATAAGATATAATAAATATTTATTTTTATAAGAGAAGATGATATAGAATTGGATTGGCTATAATGAGACCAAAAATAAAATAGTTTGGTTTTTGATATAATTAACATAGGATAGTCATAGAAAGCACTTTGGTGCAATAATTTTTAAAAAAATTTTAAAAAACAATACATTGAGTAAAAAATTCATTAAAAGATGATGAAAAGAAATTTTAAAATGAAGGTTTGTGCAATGTGCAAAAATAAAATGCACAATATGAAATTGGAAAAGTGAATAAAGTCGTAAAACTATTAGCTAATGTATTTTTATATTATCCTATTGCAACATGATAGAACGGTGAAGAGGACTAAAATTAGTTTTATTCTACACCCAAAATTCGAATTAGACTTAAAAATTATCCAACACCATCCTATGTAGTGTACCAAAACATGTTTATCAGTATAATTACATATACTATCCAATCTACTACATAAGGGCATGTTTGGTGTACAGAATAAGATATAATTATTTTTTTTATAAAATAAGATAAAATAGAATGAGGATATGATAGAATGAAAATGAGATTAGACAAAATAGGATAAAAGAATCCCATAAATTTATGTAATATTATTTTTTTTCTATATAATGAAATAAATTTGTGCGCTCAAGATTAATTTTAAGATCATTCATTTGAAGCTAAATATGAGAATAAAATAAATTTGTAATTATATTATATTCAATCTTACATACTAAATAATCCTTAAGTGTATAATATTAATATTAAAAAATTAAAATATTTCTAATTATTTTGACGGTCCAAAAAAAAAAGGTCCTAAATACGGCTTCAAATGTTGTTGATTTTTCCTTCTTTTTTTTTGTGGTAGTTGGGAAGTGTGGATAACTCCAGCGTAGGACCAAAAAAACTAATAAAAGTAATAAAATAAAAGAGATATATAGGAATAATGGAAAAGGAGGGCACGTGCAAGAGGGTGGAGCGGCACGTGGAAGAGGTGATAAGAAAATAGATGCGGGACGGGAAGTGGTCCTGGGCTCAGCGACGTGCATTCGCTAATAGAAGTGTGAGGTTCACGTGACATCACGCTAGCCGACAAAGAAGAGAAAGGTTGACATGTCAACAACCATCCCATTCCCGTCCATCATACATATCGTATCCGACGTATCGTATAATGCTACTCCTTTGCCGTTTAAAATTTGTCATCTCTACTCAGCAACTCAAGAGCCAGCCCACCCTTCCCCACACGTGTGCCATTTATTTATTTATTTCTTTTTTGTCCTTCACACGCTTTTATTTTACTCTCCTCACAAATTTTTAAAAAACTAAAAAACACATTGTTATAGAATTTTCTTCCAAACCTATATCTGTTTTTGTTTATTTATTTTTAATTAGAATTCAGGGAATTGTACTCATCATCAACCGTTTGTAGTAGGAAAATTTTAAGATATATTTCTTCATCTTTTGTTTTAAAATTAAAACAGAAAAAAAAGGACAATGCAAGCCACTTTGACTAACATAATTATATTTTCGTGTATCTATAAAATTTTACCTATTTAATAATTATAATTGTTGTACTTATATATAAATAACATGATATGTATTATTATTATTTGCTTGACATATCATTTTCACACACACACACACACACACACACATATATATATATATATATATATATATATATATATATATATATATATATAATATCACATTACACTGTTGAAATTTTATCCAATTTAGGAGACTTGGATGTTGTTTCCAATCTCTGAAATCTTATGTTTAGGAGCGGGATCCGCCCAAGAACGACCAGTCTTGTGGTGGTACGAAAGGCACGGACTCCGCGAACGTCCCGCGCCCTCAGAGAAAGAAAGCCTCAACCAGAATTACATTCCTTTTGCATGCAGATGTAGTTAAGTGTCTGACTCTATTGGTCCATCTTCGACCGAAGGAGGATAACAACCGGGCGAACAAGGCGAATATTACTTAAGTCGCGCTTCGCTCAGGTCTCTCACAGAGCCCCCTCACTGCACTCCGAGTCAACGCTCAGCGATAAATAACTAATATTACTTGTTATAATTATATCTCTACTTGGACAATGAACTACTTGGACGATCTTAGTTATGTGTCTTGCAACTTTATTCAAATGTATGTTATTTTTAGCACAATTTTAATTTATTTATTGTTCTACTTAAGCATTCTTTACATTTTTATTTGAGTAACATAGATTTTCTTCAAAATATTTGTAAACCCAATTACTAAATGTGTATTTGTGGAGAAACCAACAGTCATAACTTTAATTTTCATGGTCCTTATAACCAAGGTGTACGATGCGTATTCAAAGATTGAGTTGACGTCAAATACAAACTTAATTACGTTTGATTTTGGATTGTCATTTTCTAAGCTAAGATCTTTGTCTAATATGAATGTTTATAAAATCTTTAAATCAAGTAATATAAATATATTTTTAATGTTATTTTATTCATGAGATATATGTGATCTTATAATTACCAATACTCTAATATGAATAATTTGATAAGTTTAGGTTGATTTGATTAATTTGCAAAATTTTAACCCAATCTATCTTAATCAATTTCTAACTCAATCAAACCCAAAAGATTTGAGTTGGAGTCGAGTTAATTAATCAGATTGATTAATTAGATAAATACCCTTGTATATATACAACTTAAAGACTATGACCAACCGTTACCGAACGATTGACTATCTTACAAAACCCTAAAAACTAAAATGCAGCTGTGGACGCCCTCCACGGCACGTGCCCCCCTATCTTTTGTAAGCAGCTTGCCCGTTGCTTTCTTTATCAATTTGTTTGGTTTCCCATCTTTAATTTAATTTCTTCCGATTACTCTTGTGACGACCAACGTAGGTTGTGGCAGATACTTCCGTCATCTACTCCCTAACTAATACTTAAAATTTCTAGAGATCAATAACCAAAAAAATATTATATTATGAACTTTGGTGTATACGATTTTTAAAGTTTGTTACATTAAAAGAAGCTATGTTACTAAAATAAATGAAGTTAATTATCTCGAACTTCTTTGCTATGATCTCTTTGGGACTGACTAAGTTAGCATTTCAAATGAGATAAAAGAGATTGTTTAAATTATCTTTGTTGGTATTATTTTATGTTTATTTCTATTGATTTATTATTGCCGTTTTAGTGTCAATAGGATCAATTCC
Organism: Tinospora cordifolia; assembly: GCA_030144865.1. Classification (NCBI taxonomy): domain Eukaryota; kingdom Viridiplantae; phylum Streptophyta; class Magnoliopsida; order Ranunculales; family Menispermaceae; genus Tinospora; species Tinospora cordifolia. Next base: position 7,159 of record JAJIYU010005027.1, read on the forward strand.
TTGTTAGTTCATCTAAATGCTACATTAGAAGTGCTCTACCGTGACCCTCCTCCTGTAGTCAAGCTTGGGAAAAGTGGGAATAGAATTATTATTAGAAGAAATTAAAAATGTTGGATAGCAATTAGAACCGGGCACTGCCTGATCTCATGGAATGAATGAATGAGCAAAATTGCCCACTATTATTATTTTTTTTTTCGGTGGCTAATGATGTGATTAATAGTTGTGAATTGAATAATTTGCTAGTCAATCTTAGGAAAAACAAGGTCTGATATTTCAATTATTATTTTTTTTTAGTTTTTATTTTCCTATTTCTTATGATAGTATCTAGTGACGATATATGTACAAATATTTATTTATTTATTTATTTATGCATATACATATGGAAATATAAAACAAAAATAAATAAATATAAAAATCAGGAGCGAGAAGAGGAGGAGGAAGAAGAACAGCGACCTTTTCTCATCTTCTCTCATCACTCTCTTTGGTGTGTGTTGTCTGAGAGATTGCAGTCCGAGAGGCTTCGACTCTCCATTTCTTTACCCTCGCTCTTTTCAAGAAGGCGATTGTACTGAGAAAGAAGATAGAGAGAAACAGAAAGAGTACTGAGAGAGACAGACAAAGAAACAACCAAAGAGATAGCGAGATGGAAGAACTCATCAACAAGTTTTCAATCTTACAGAAAGAAAATGATGTTTGAGGGCTTTACTTCTTCCTCCTTCTCATAAACCCTGCAATTCTACAGGTAAAAGAATACAACCAAGGCCCAACAATTTAATTAAAATATTTCTATCTATCTATTTCTATATTACTCAAAAAAAAAATATTAGAATAAAAAAGAAAGAAAGAAAGAAAGAAAAAAGAAGCACTACCAACAAAGTAAGAATCCATTCATCAAGGCTATTTTTTTTAATTTCCTTTTTTCCTTCTTCTTCTTCTTTTTTAATTTCTTTGCTTTACATCCTATCCTCAATTTGGTCTCCGATTTAATCATGGGTTGTCTTTGATTTCCATATGCCTAACTGATCCATCGTTGCCATGAGCAGCTTCGGTGGAATTGGGTGGTGTCGGCAACACAGATGATGATCAAAGAGATGAAGAATAAGACGATAGTTATCATAATATGGGCGTAGTAGCAACACCACCTCTTCTATCTCACTCATCAAGCAACTCTCATCACCATCCAATTTCCATCATCAAGGGCCTCAATTCTCTCAATTCTATGTCCCAAAGCTTCCATCCAGGGATCTACAATTTCTCAAATGGATTCGACGCGTCTTTGGCCATGCACCAAGATCAAAATACCCAGCACCAGAGCCAGAGGCACAAATTACTTTCGCTGCGAGGATTCGAGCAGCCGGCGGTCGCACCTCCGTCGTTGGTAGGGATAGGTGAAGAAGAAGAAGAAGAAGAAGAAGAAGAAGAAGGAACTGGTGAAATACCAGTGTATGAGACAGGCGGGATGCTATCGGAAATGTTCAATTTCCAATCTGCAGCGGCTGCAACGCCGGCTGAGCTATTGGACACTCAGATCCCGAACAACTTTCACCGCTTGCAGCGGTCATCGGCTGGAGCTGGGAATGATTGGTATGGAAGCAGACATGGAAGCAATAACAATAATAGTAGTAGCAATAATCACCATATAGCTCATCAGAATCATCAGATTTCAAGCATGAATGCGGATTCAGCTGCTGCCATGCAACTTTTCTTAATGAAACCACAGCCAAGATCTCCTTCTCCTCCTCCTCCAGCTGCAGAATCTTCTTCGACTCAACTTCACTTCTTGCTCCCAAATCAATCAACAGCGGCGTCGCCTCCCGATCTCCAAGGATTTCACACCGGTTTCGACTCAACGCCAATTCATCCACCGCAATTCACTTGGGTACCTGATAGCAGCAGCACTGGAGGCGAAAACACCGCGGCCCAAATCAATGGTAGAAGTACTAAAATTGATGGAGCCGGGGAGAGCCAAGTGCAAGGTCTTTCGTTGTCGTTGTCGCCGCTACAACACCTCGAAGCCGCGAAGGCGGAGGAATTGAGGATGGGAGATGGAACTATGTTGTATTTTAACCAAGGTGCAGAAGGGGGAGCTCCGTCGGCGTCTTCGTTCCAGTTGAAGAATTTGGAGAGTCATCAGCAACAGTTTCAGCTTCAAGGAGTGACTCAAAACCATCATGTTCATGTTGGGTTCTCGCCGTCTTTGGGGATGGTGAATGTGTTGAGGAACTCTAAGTATTTGAAGGCAGCCCAAGAATTGCTGGAAGAATTTTGCAGTGTTGGGAGGGGTCAATTGAGAAGTAATAGGGTTGGAAGGTCTAATAATAACACAAACCCTAATTCTAATTCTACTGCTGCTGTTGCTTCTGCTGGCTCTTCTTCATCTTTAAAAGATCTTCCTCCTCTGTCTGCTGCTGATCGAATTCAATATCAAAGAAGAAAAGCTGCTTTGTTGTCAATACTTGATGAGGCATGTACACTCTCTCTTTATCTCTCCCCACCCACCTCTCTCTTCTCCTCTCTTTGGAAACCATTAGCTGTCTCACTGGAAGCAGGCGTGTTTGCTTTTCAAGGGCACCGGAGAAGCCATAAAATCCGGCCAGTGTCGAAGCATTTTTTTAATACCAAAGGCAAAACTTAGGAAAAGCAAAAAATAAAAATAAAAATAAAAATAAAATAAAGCCGGCTTTTGAAATGGGTATCTACGGAAACTAGGTGGGTGGTGGGTTAAATTGGATTATTAAAGAATTTTATATACTTTATTTTAATCGATTGATTGGGTGTGATGGTGTGTGTTTTGGAAGTTATGTGGCGATAACCTGAGAGAGATCATCACTCTTTAGGACTTGTGTCTCTAATGGGCACGATGCTTGTTTTGGTTTGGAGAATGGAACTGTAAGCCCTAAAATAGGAAGGAGAGTCGTTAAGAAAGCTGTTTCTCCTGCTTCTGCTGCTGCTGCTGTTCATGATCATGCCCGTCTTAATAATGACACCTGCAAATAAGAAAGCCCATTGATTTCTTTTCAAGTTGACCTCGGGATTGTTTTCTTAACCTTTTTCTTTTTCTATTCTGTACAAATTGTGGCAGAGAGAAAGAGAGAGAGAGCCCGGAAATCTACAAATTTTAAGGCATTAAGACATTCTTCTTTTCTTTACTCCATCTATCATTCCTTAAATTCCATCTCCTCTCCTTTCTAAAAAAAAAATAATAATAATAATAAAAAATTGGGAAAGAGTTCAATTTCTGATTTTGATCCGTAACCAAACACTATTTATTTATTTATTCTTTTTTTTATTACTAAAGTTGGGAACTCGGGTTTTTTAAATTCTCCTTGATTTTGCACAATATCGTCATCTGATCACCCTCATCATTGTACCCACCGAGAAGCAGCGCCGTCTCTCTCGAAAGAGGCCATGTTAAATTCCTGATCTTTCACTAGTAAATATTTCCTTCCCAGTTAATATAAAAATATATATATTTTTTGGTTTCATTAGTAAATATACTGATAACAATCTGATCAGTGTATTTATTATAGTTTCATACTTTCGGTATGCAATTTATTCTCTTATTTTATATCCATTTTTTAAGGTTTTGAATCAGGATTATGTATTTATTTGTTGAAATTAATGTTGCAGGTAGATCGAAGATACAACCATTACTGCAGCCAAATGCAAATGGTAGTAAACTCTTTCGACTCCATCATGGGTTATGGAGCTGCAAGGCCTTATACGGCTTTGGCTCAGAAAGCAATGTCACGACATTTTCGATGTCTGAAAGACGCCATTGGAGCACAACTGAAGCAAACACGCGAACTTCTTGGAGAGAAAGAAGGTGTAGGAGCATCAGGCATCACAAAAGGAGAGACCCCTAAACTTAAATTCATAGATCAAAGTTTAAGGCAACAAAGAGCCTTTCACCAAATGGGTGTGATGGAACAAGAAGCCTGGAGACCTCAGCGAGGCCTTCCTGAGCGTTCTGTCAATATCTTGAGAGCCTGGCTCTTTGAGCATTTTCTTCATCCGTAAGCATCATATCCTCTTGTTCTGGCTTCCTCTTCAAATTTCTAAATTTCTAGTCCCATTTTTTGCTTTAGATTTTTAATACAACAGTGATAAAGAACAACATCACGACACTTCTCTATCTCTGGAGTGCAATCATCTCCTGTTTTTTCCTTTCAGCTCTAGTCGCTTTTACCTCTATTTCTCTCTCTCTCTCTCCTTCTCATATTTTAATGCTTGTGCTGTTTGTATTTTTTGGTTGGAGGTACTATATAATGTCATTTTCTAATGATGTTTCAGGTACCCGAGTGATGCAGATAAGCATTTGTTAGCTCGACAGACTGGTTTATCAAGAAATCAGGTTCGTCACACTTGCACTTTTTTCTTCAGCTATCCCTTCCTTCATGAAATAATACAAATTAGTGAAAGAGTAAAGAGAGAGCAACTTTTCCAGTTCTCTATTTTTAAACAAACAAAGAATTTAGTAAAAGATAATTTTATGTGGAGATCAGTAGTAGGTCCAGTAGAAGTGGCGTGAAATATATAGGGTTTTCAGTTCTTTCTCTCGTCTTTAACAAATTCGTTCAGGCCTTACTTACCCTTCCCTCTCTTTCGCTTCTTTTAAGATAGACTCGATCGATTAACATAACCCCATTGCAGTTTCAAACTCGTGCCATCCAAAAAATAATAATAATAATAATAATAATTTAATTTTAGAGCTTTTTATAATTTGTTTATTTAAGCTCTAAATCTATGCATACCCAAATTTATATCCAGCTGTGAAAAAGAATAAACGAGTAGATTTATGCTATTTAGGTTTGTTAAAGTATTTCTGAATCAAATAAGCACTGAATTGATCACTATTTCTTAAGCTACCCTAGAAATGTTTGTCCTATATATCTTTTAGTACTATTATTCTTCCTTTTTATCCTATTTTCTTAGAGCTGGATCACTCATTTCCTGATTAGACCTTGAATTTTGTTGGCTTCTTCTGGTAGCCCATAGGTAGTTTTTTGTTTCGTTGTTGGCAATGATAGAAGAAAAGCAAGATACAGTAGCTGTGGCAGACATAGGGGAAGCAAGTTTTCTCCATGAATAGACTTTTGAAAGGTTATTAGGTGACTCTTTTTTCCTGCCAAGAGAAAGATGAAAAACCTTCCCCTTGTATGTTAAAGATTTTGCCTATCTTGACTGTAGTGCTCACGTCTCCTTGAGTAACTTCCAATATGAGTTCTTTCCCTCTTGGATACCGTCCTTGTGATAACTTTAATTAATATAATAAAGGAATGGTACTGCAAATGACACTAAAACTATCCCTCAATATCCATGCAGCTTTGATTTTGATAAATTATGGGGATTGGAAAAATCTAATCATATGTGCTACAGAATTATTAAATAGAATCTTTAAATATTAATCAAACTTATACATAGAATGAAGAAAAATTATTTATTTTTTCCCCAAAAAGCAAAGAAAAAAAATTCTTTATTATCAGAACCCTTAGGAATATACATGAATTATTTATTAGATAATCTTAAGAAAAGATCAACCTTTTATATCCCACATTGCTTTTCATGGCTCTCACAACCTTTCAACGTAAAGTTGAACTGGTCAACCTAAACCTGAGAAATTCTTGGTCTTATAAATAGAAGGTCTCTCAAGATTTCGTACTAAAATCATGTCCTGGGTTTTCACTCTTTATGGAAACATGTTTGCCTTTTTTCTGTTTGATAAATTTCAAAAGTAAGTGTTCTTACTTGTCATATATCACAGTTCTCTTTATGTCACTCGAATACTCTATACATCTTTAACTAACGTCCAGGAACATCCCCATGAACCATGAAACTCACACTGCTCAAGATAGCTCATTTATATTGCTTATCCAAAAGAAGAAAGAAAGAAGCCTCACCCAGTTATGTTCCAATTCTAACTATTTTGCATTTTCCATTCTCTGATCCTTTCTTGGTACATGGTAGTTCTGTGATGCGCATGTGAATTTATTGATGTATATAATTTGCACTATTCTATATGTGGCCATATTTCATAAAATTTAAGTTAAAGAAAAAAATGCCATGAAAATTTGATCAAAATAGAAAGGAAATCTATATTAGTGAATAGTGATGTGAAGTCGATTTCTTTAATTTTGTTGCTGTTTTCTATTTCTTTTTAAGAAGTATTTTTTTTGGATTTCTTTATATGTGAGAAGCATATATCTCTTTGGTATACATATACTTTCCCTTTTTATTTATTAAGAACTTAATTTAGAAGTAACTGTAAGTAGGGTATCCTCCTAAACCTAATTTCTTAATTTAAGCATAGATTCATAATAATTTTTTTCAATTTCATGATCTCCATAAACGCTGCTGTAGACTTTGGAAACTGTATTCAACTTCATAAAATATTCATACCAATTATTAGAAGCAATTAGAATCTTGGATATGACATTCATTTTAGTATAATATAATATATATATATATATATTGGAACAGACCCACTAGATATATATGGCTATGTTATATCCATAATGCTTCGTTGCAGGAATATTTATATATAATTTTATAATTTATATTGTAAAGAAGCAATAATACACTCTATTAGTAAAAATTAAAAAAAATAAATAAAAAAAAAGATTTGTATGGTATAGGCTGAAAAGTCCTGAATTGCCATAATGAGTGGAGGGTCGCTAGAACCTATTTTACTCCTAGAACACAGCTGCTAGCTAGCTATCACAATTCCTCTGCAGCAGAGCATTTTCTTGCTAGCTACAGCTACTGCAGCTATGACTTGAAGGATTCTTTACAGCAAACTTTTCCATTGTTAGGTGATGCTTCTACTTTAGGTGCTATATCTGTGGCTATTGGACTTCTCTCAATTTCGTAAAAACTATTCTGCAAGACTACATTACCAATGCCAAGATTTTCAGGCTATTATTGTGTAAAATCTTGTTTCAAAGCACAAGTTAATTTTTGCTCATTTCCAGCTAGTGGTCTTGAACGGCAATTTTCATTCAAATGGTACAGTAGTAGTCCTTCACCATCTTATATTGTCTTCATTCTTCTCAAAGAAAAGGGAGAGAGATGAACATACAAAAATTAGATTCTCTTGCTTCTTTTTTTTTTATCTTAATTTAGAAATTAGATTCTGATTGGAAATTTTATTTTGTCTCAATACATAAATAATAATGCATATTTTACTAAGAAAAATTTTAATTTAATTGCTACAATTTTTTTTATGCAACCATAAAACACTTATCAATGAATGCTATATATACATCTATTTAAAAATGATCTAAGAGTTGTAAGTATTACAGATATAACTATAACTACAGTTAAATTAGTATTGACCTTTTAGTGAAGTTTCATCTTAACAATAGCACTCGATGATCGTCGTTTTCATTACTGCATGTCTTCAATCTTAGACTATATACTTTCGTTATCCATACTGTTCCTTTTGGGGGAGGTCACTTAATTTCTAGTAACATTACAATAATGGAAGTTTTTTGTTGAGTTTTCTATTGAAGAGACAGGCATGCATTGGTATTTTCAATCTTACTTCTTCTTCTTCTTCTTCTTCTTCTCTCTCTCTCTCTCTCTCTCTCTCTCTCTTGTGGGTGGGGGGACCAATGCTCAACCCATATCCTCCCAAAGAATTAGTTTTAATAAAAGCTTTGGCCAAGTCAAACAACACTTCTTGCTTGGTATAGTGTGATAAACATTACCGGGTTGTCAGTCTGCTCCTTGCAAGCTAGGTCTAGGGCGTGACAATGAGTCTTAATCTAATCTCTAACTTTTGTTATTATTGTTGCAGTCACACCAATACAAGAACACAATCCATAATGGAAAGACAGGAAAAAAGAAATCAATAAATGAATGGCATCATCATGAATTTTCTGTAATTCAATGCGATTTCGGCCATAGCTAGCGCTTTTATTTCTCCAGCTTTTTGTATTGATCCATTTATTATAAAGGGTAACGGGCTTTTGTTAATAACTGTTTGGAGCAGGTGTCGAACTGGTTCATTAATGCCAGGGTTCGGTTGTGGAAACCCATGGTGGAAGACATGTACCAGCAGGAAGGTAAAGAAGAAGATAATGACGATGGTGATCCTCAAGAAGAGAAATATTCTGAAAAAAACAAACAAGGGCAAAGTAGCAGCTCTGCACAAACAACAACTACAACAACACAACCAACAACAACAACCACGGCTGCTGCGAGCAAAAGATCCGAAATAGATGCTTTAGATAACGACCCTTCAGTACTTAATGCAATTAATAATAATAATAACAATATCCAACGCTTCTCGGAAAACCAAGCATCAGGAATCAGCCAATCCAGCACTGCTGCCTCCACCATTAATATTCCCATCACTCCTCAGTCCTTGCTTAACCACCACCACCAACACCATCATCACCATGACGTGTCCCCCTCCTCAGCTGGCAGTGCGTCGTCTCTCCACCGGTTTCCGCCCGCTCATCATCATCTTCACCAACACCATCAGCATCAGCAGCAGCAGCAGCTGGTGAGTCTGATGGAAGAGGAGGCCCGGCGACATGGAGGGGGAGGAGGAGGAGGAGGAGGAAACATTGTCATGGATGCTCTTGCTCATTATGGTGCAAGTACTGCTGCCGCTGTTGCTGCTGCAAATCCCAACATCGACTCATCGCTTTTGATGTTTGGAAGCTCCGGCGCCGCCGCAACCGGTGATGTTTCGCTTACACTGGGGCTTCGACACGCAGGGAATCTCCCGGATAATAACCGGTTTCCGCTCAGCGACTTTGGTAGCTGCTGATGATGATGACTTTATACTTTCGCAATAATCATTCATCTCCATCATATCAATCTTATGATGGTCATCATCATCATCATCTCTCTTAATTTATATACATACATATATATCGTCCTTTTCTTTTTCAATTTTCCAGAATTTATATGAAGTTAGCTAGAATAATTAAACCTACGTGCAGAGATTTGTATAATTAATTAATTATTTCCTTCTTATTTAAAACTGTAATGTATACTTAGAGAAAACTGTATTGTATGTTAATTTTGTATTTTAGCATTTTTTTTTTCACATGTTTTATTAATTTCTTGTTTAATTTGTTTGTAAATTAACTGGTAGAGAAAATATATGTTTACTTGTCTAGGAAGTAAATCATTTATTTATGGAATATATATATGTGGGTGATGAAGAAAGAGAAGTTTATTAATTAAATGAACACTAGCTACCCAGAATACAATAATGCATATATATATATATATATATATATATATGCACTGATCATGATCTTTGCTTGCCTAATGTTATACATCTAGAAGTTGGAATGTGTGAGAACATGTATATAAAAACTATACAAACCATTGGAATATTGATAATTTATCAAATTCTTTTGATTTCTTTATGTATGCATGGAAGACATATTCAACTGTTCAAGTGACCAGCTATATAAAATCCCAGCATCGATCCCCATTGCCAATTTATCTGCCTTCCAACAGTACATTTGTGCACTTGTGAGAGTTTATAGTGTCAAACCCATAAACTCTGTAAGCAGCACGACAATTCCAGTAAGTCACTTGGATCCCAAAAAAGTCCAAAAAAAAAAAAAGAAACCGAAAATAAATAAATAAACGGTTTATGTTGCGTCACTAACGTGCCCCCATGCAGGATCGAACTACAGACCTTCAGTTTACAAGACTGACGCTCTACCACTGAGCTATAGGGGCTCAATTTGCCAGCTTAATCGATATGTTTATACATATAATCCAAAGCTTGTGACCTTTCAAATTCCGTCTCTTGGGAAAGGCAAACATGCATTTAGCCCAGTAGGAATAAAAAAGGTTCTGATGAATGGTTATAATAAAATATGTTTGTTTAATACTTTATATATGACTAATTCAGTTGTATGCCGAGAATTACTTTTACAACCAAACAGAAAATATTAAAATGTGATGATTTAGCGTTATTATATGGAAAGCATTCATCTTATTGCAATTACTATATATTGCTGGGAAAGGTTGACTTGCTTGTGCACTTGACAAGTTGCAGGCTTCAATTACTAATATCAAGTAGCTCAAGAACCAGAACAGTTGACCATCAAAATTATCCCCCACACGAATGGAAAAACCCACAAAGCTATTTGCTTCTTGTTCTCTTCTAATGGCTTCTCTCTTCATCTACTCTGCCTCCGTTCAATTCAACGATCCTGGTAATTATCTCTCCCGTGGTTTTGCTTACTGAACCATCCACCCCCAGTTTCGTAATTAAGGCCTACTTTTGTTTAAATGTTCAGATTGGTACTTTTGGTTCCCACTTTATGCATCTGCTTCGGCTGTCAATCTCTTCTTCAGCTCTTACGCTTTCGCATCCAAAATCATGAGGAAGGTCGGCCAATTCGCGCTCTGGCTAGGTGTTTTCCTGTTCTTGAAGGTCGTGATCGAAGACTTTCGATATGGGTTATCTGGGTTTTGGTCCTTGGACTTGGGTCAGAGAGTTGTTAGAGAAAAAATAGGAAGTGGGCTCGTCGTAAGTTCCAGTTTTCTGCAATTGCTAGCTTCCACAAGGCCCACAAGTTTTGTCGAATATGGTAAGAACTTATTATTATTATTATTAATATTTCTTTTATTTCCTTTTTTGGTTTTTTTAAGATTAATTTAGCCATTAGAAATTATAACAAACATAAAAAAAAAATATTTGAAAGGAGAGATATGAAATGCTGTCTATTGAGATTCAATTCTCAATTTAAAATAGAATATGTATTAGTTTAAGGGTAATGCTGAAATGATTATTTTAATTATAATTTAATATATAACAGATGCATTTTAATATACAATTTAATATAATTTAATAGAATATGTATTAGTTTAAGGGTAATGCTGAAACAATTATTTTAATTTTATTTTAATATATAACCGTTGCATTTTATAATCATTAAATGAAGAAATGCATCTTGAGATGTATACTAGTCCTTCGTAACAATTATTGCAATCGTATCTGTAACAATTATTATAATGTTTTCTTTAGTTTAATTAAGTAACTATCAAATATGTCTAGTGTTTAATATTTAAAATCAAAATGCTGAAAGACTCAAATTTTACCAAATATTTAATCTGTGGTGTAACAATCTCTAACTATTTAAAATATATATATATATATATATATATATATATATATATTTTAGGCAAGCTATGAAGTTTGTATGGCATAAGATGGGCGTTACTTTGATATATGAGAAAATAATTGACTAACAAGTAATAAATTGAGAGATTATAAATACTAATTTATACATAAGGGTATTTATCATTTAGATATTTTAGTTGTCCATTGGATTGATCAATTATTGTTAATTCATTTTGTAAAACCCAACATGAAGAATAGTGATAAATTTGCTAGATTAGAACCCAAGTTGGCAAATGGATTCCTTTATCATAGCACTTGTTGAAGATCAGGGTCCATGGATCGGAAGATTAATTAATTCCCTTAGATATCATATTTTTATTTATTTATTTATTTATGTTGCACTTTATATTCGAATTTTCAGTATATGGTGGTCCTTGTGGTAAATGATGCTATAGGGAGAAAAAAGCTAATACTATACCGAATAACTCAATTTGGTGGTGAAGAAGATAAAATGGGCTGATTTAGATTTGTTTGTTGTGTTGTGGTTGTGGTGACTGGTGACTAGGTTTGGTGCTTCTGGTTGGCTTCAGCTATGGGCTTCCGGTCTTCTTCTTTGTGTTCCTCGAACAAGATTAATGTCTACGAGGCGCCCCTTTTGTTTTTCTTTGTTTTTTTTTTTTTTTTTTTGAAAATGATATTCCAACTTAAAACAATAGTAGGTGTCACTTTTTGGTAAAATTATATTTTCTATAATTAATTATAGTTTATCACAAATTAATGTCAAATGGCCAAGTATATCCATTAGGGTATTTCAATTGTATTGTATGCATTAAGGGTGACCCTTAGATTTTGGTAAATTGCCGAGCTAATCTTAATTGATATGTTTGGTTCGATTTGGTTCCGTTTATCATCGTATTCAGTTTGGACAAGATGTACAAAAACTAACCAATTTGATTCAATTTACAGATTACAATTTAAAAAACTAATAAACTTAGCCGAACTTATTATATATTAGAAGGTATATTCATAGTATTTTTAGATTGTAAAGAACACTTTTTAGTAAGTATTGATATTTAATATAATTAAATATTTGTACTATTATGTGATTATCTATTTTTTTAAAAGATTAAAATTTAAATAGACCAATTCAAACTAAAACAAACAAAATAATTTTGGTTTGAATCAATTCAATTTAAAGGGTGGATCGATTTGGTTTCAATTTGAAAAATTTCAAACCGATGTTTATTGATTTGTTTTACAAATTGAGGTCTAAATCAATTCAAATTGAACCGATGCCACCCCTAGTCCACATTAATTGGGCAATATGCTCAGTAATTAATATCAAACAAATTTTAAATTAATATTAGTTTATTCAATTCAAAAATACCACTTGTACAATATTCTCATTAATCAAACTTGAAACCACAACTGAATAAGGATTGTACTTTATGATTTTATAACCAATTAATTTCAACAATAATATAAAAACATATTCCTATTATACATTAACAGAAAAACAGAGTTTAGCAACCTTAACTATTTATACTAGAGGTTGTTATCAACTAATTACATTACAACCACAATTAAAACAGTAACCAACTTAATAAAAAATTAATCATAGTTAGCTAACAGACAACAATTAACTCACTAATAATAATATAATCTGATAGTCCCCCTTAAGCTGGAGCATATATATTACAAATGCCCAGCTTGAAAATGGTAGAAGAAAAAGCTGGAAAAGACAAGGACTTGGTGAAACAATCAGTCAACTACTTTGAAGAAGATACAGGCAGCAAGTGAATAAGACCAACTTGAAGTTTTTCACAAACTAAATGATAATCCAATTCAATGTGTTTTGTCCGTTCATGGAAAACAGGATTGCGTGCAATGTGTATTGTAGATTGATTGTTATGATGCAGAGAGCTGGTGAAGAATGCATAACACCAAAGTCTTATAAGATGACAGTTAACCACTGCACCTCAAAAGCAAGAGTAGCCAAGGCCTTGTATTCAGCTTGTGAAGAAGAGCACGAAACTGTACTTTGCTTCTTTGATTTCCCGAAAATTAAATTATCCCCAAGAAAAACACAGGCCAAAAATAGACCTTCTAGTACCTAGACAAGAAGCCCAAAATCAGAGAATCCTTTCAACTGTAGTGAAGAAGAGGAAGAGAAAAATAAACCATGTCCTGGTTGCCCTTCAACTATGTTAGTACATGATGAGCAACTTGCATATGCAAAGAAGTAGGAGCATCAAGAAACTGGGAAAGTTGTTGAACCGCAAAACATATGTCTAGTCAAGTACTACAAAGATACAATAGTTTGCCTACTAAAACTCTATAAGTAGAAACGTTGTCCAATTTATCACCAACACCCTTTCAAAGTTTTTTACTAGAAACCATAGGAGTAGCATCAGGTTTACAGTTTACAAAACCAGTATCTTCACGCACATCAAGAACATATTTGCGCTGACATAAATGAATACCAGATTTTGATCTTGCAATCTCAAACCCAAGAAAAAACTTCAATTGGCCAAGGTCTTTGATCTTGAATTCCTTATGAAGAAAAGTTTTAACTTCTTGTATCATAGACATAACATTTAAAGCAAAAACAACATCATTGGCATACACCAACAAGACAATAAAAGAAGAACTAGACACTCTGGTGAACAATGAATTATCTGCAAGAGACTGTTTAAACTGAAGTGATAAAAGAGCTTCAGTCAATTTTGCATACCATTGTCTGTTGGCTTGTATAAAACCATGTAAAGATTCATGAAGTTTGCAAACCGTGGAGGAACCACAAACTTGAAAACTTGGAATTTCTATGTAAACTTCTTCATTCAAAACACCATGTAAGAAGGCATCATTAATATCAAGTTGATACAAATGCCAGTTTTTGCACGTAGCAACAGCTAGCAAAGTCTTAATTGTTGTCATCTTTGTAACATGTGAGAAAATTTGAAAATAATCAATCTCATTCTGTTGTGTATAGCCTTTAGCAACTAGCCTAGCCTTGTGCCTTTCAACCAAACCATCAGAATTAAACTTAGTTAAAAATACTCATTTACAACCAATTGGATGTTTATTTGGAGGAAGATCAGTAATGATCCAGGTATTATTTTGTTGCAAAGCATTGATTTCAAGCTGCATTGCATCTTTCCAATATTTATGCTTTACTGCTTTATTGTAAGTTTTAGAATCTTTGGTCTTTGTTAATGTGGCAGCAAAAACTCTATGTTTCAGAAAGTCGAATGAGAAAATGATATTTGCGATGGGATGAGGGTGTGACACTTCGAAAACAGAGTTTGGTTTGAGATTGGGCAAGGAATGTTGGTAATTTTGCAAGTAAGAAGGAGTGGAAATTTGTCTAGAAGATTTTCTAGTAAAAATAGGTGCTGGAATTGTTACATTATTACCAGTCAAATCATGATCAAAAAGAACAGAAGGAGGCAAAGATGAATTTTGAGTAGAATGATAAGAATAAGCATCAGCCAAAGGGACATTGTAAAAGGTTGGTAAAACAAAATCTAAATTAGAAAAAGTATGATGAAAAATGGGATTAAAAGAAAGGGAAACACATGATCATAGAAATGACTATTTTGAGAAATGAAGACACATTTAGAGTCCAAGTTATATAGCTCGAAACCTTTGGTGTAAGGAGGAAAACCAAGGTATACACAAGCATCAGCTCTGCTATCAAACTTTGATCGATTATGATCAATAGTAGATGCCCAAGAAAGACATCCAAATACTTTGAGATTGTTAAAAGAAGGATTAGTATTGAGCAAAATCTGATAAGGAGATTTATTGGAAATAATTGGGGATGGTATTCGATTATTAAGAAATACTGCATGAGCAACACAATCAAACCAAAATTTGATAGGCAATTGAGAATGGAATTTAAGTGATCTAGCACCATTAAGAATATGTTGATGTTTTCTTTCGACAATTGAGTTTGTTGAGGAGTGTAAACACAAGTGGTTTGATGAATAATGCCTTGAGAAGCATAGAAATTTGGCATATTGAATTTAAACCCATTATTACTTCGTATACACTTTATTTTAATAGAAAATTGAGTTTCAATAAGAAAACAAAAAATTTGTATAAGTTGTCTAGTTTCAGCTTTGGATCTCATGAAATAAATCTATGTGAAACGACTTTCGTCATCAACAATGGTCAAGAAATACTTAATGACATAAAGAGAAACAATGCTAGATGCCCCCCAAATGTCAACATGAACAAGATCAAAACAATTAGAAGAAACATAATTACTAACAGGGAAAGATAGTTTTCTTTCTTTTGCTAAATGACATTCATGACAATGGAAAAAAAAAAAAGGCAAAGTAATGCCATGATCAAGGCTTTGCAAGAGTTTTAGTCTTATATTAGACAAATGCCCCAATCTAAAATGCCAAAGATTATTTTCATTTGGATTATTTTGAGTACAAATAGAAATTGAAGAATTTGAAAAGGAATTATTACATTTGGAATTTAAAATTGAAGGACAAACAAGGTGATACAATCCATTCATCATCTTAGCTAATCCATTGATCATCTTCGAAGTGTGAAGATCTTGAATAAAACAAAGATTATGATTAAAAAGAATTGAGTAAGGACACTGAGATGTTAATTTGCTAGCAGAATTTAGATTGAAAGAAAAATAAGGTACATAAAGAACATCATGAAGTATGAAATTTTTAGAAAATACAACAGTTCCAGTATATGTAACTGAAATTCTTTGATTATTAGGCAAAGAAACTTGTGCATTTGAAATTGGTTTATATGTCTCAAATAAGGTTAGA
>JAJIYU010005028.1:0-23438 GCA_030144865.1 Tinospora cordifolia
CCCGACCCGGCTTGCCGGTTTCTTTTATTTGATTGATGATTTTGAACTGGAATTCCAAAAAGTGATCCCACTTGATAGATAGATAGGGGGTTTGAGTTTCCAAGAGTGATTCTCTCTCCCCACGATGTGGAACACAGAGATTAAACTCTTTTGGTCCGAATGTCAACCAAAACAAGAAATTGTTTGAATCGCCTAATGTACAAAAGTCTTTGATATGCTTGGTTTGTTTGAATTGAAATAATGATTTAAATGTTAGAAAGATCCACTAGGCTGTGTGCTCACCCTTCCTTATATTTTTCAGGGAATTAAATTACATGAAGACCATGAATATTAGTTAGGTTCTTTTTATTTAAAAAGTTTCTAATTTTTATGTAAGGGCATGTTGCCCAAGTTTTATGACTTTCGCTGTAATAAATTTTTTAATTCAAATTATGTACTCAATTTTATTTAATTAATTGAGTTTATGAATTTTAGTTATTTCTTATACTATTGCCTTATTAAATTCTTAATTTTGAGTTATGTACGGTTAAATATGATCAAGGCATGAAATGACTGAAATAGAAAGTCAAGTGTGCGTCGCTTGTAATGTAACACCGGCCCGGCCTACTGTTTGGTTTATTCCACTATCAAGAAAAATGGTGGATGCATCCAATGCTTAATGATACGGGGGTTGGGGTGTTACAGAATTAAATTTAAGACTTTGAACTTATGAACCACATATTGTCAAAGTAGTTTAAGTGATCCTATGGGTATTCTTTACATATATTAATTGTATATGGGGCTCATCACTATGTGTGGATGGTTATAACCCAAAGTACTTGGAATTTGGACATGAGATCCTTATTCCAATGGAATATGACAAGATGAATTGTCTTTCCATCCAAGAGTGGAATATTTTGATAAGAACATCAAGGGATTAGAACCCCTTTCCGTCTTAATGTCAGCAATAACCAAAGATGTTGTTTGAATTGCCTAATTATTTACAAGTGTTTGAATTTGGATGTGCTTTCGATTTGAATTAGTAACTTAGTTGTTTACGGAATGATCCACTGGGTTATGTATTCACCCCTTCCCCTCTTATTTTTTAGAAAATTGAATCATGAAGACTACTAAGTACTTGATAAGATTTTAAATTTGGAAAGTTTATATGTAAGGGCATGTTGCCCAAATTTTGAGTTTTTAAATTAAGAGTTTCGATGAATTTTGTTTCTATTCCGAGTTATGTACTTTTTCTTTATTTATCTTAAATATTTAAGATCCAAGAAATGTACTTTATTTTGTTAAACAAATAATGATTAGAATATTTCTTTTATCTCCCTTGCAATAGTCTTATTAAATTAAAGTTAAATTGTCCGGGTTGTGTTTTCATTACGAATTAGTAAGACTTGAGATAATTGAAGTAAAATGTGATGCAAGTTGTGTACTTGTGAAAGTAACATGGCCTGGCCCGCCTATTGGTTGAGTCCAATTGAAACTCTCGTTGTTGGGGTGTTACAAAGGTGGTATCAGAGCCTAGGCATTAGTTGCTAGGCAAAAAAAAAGTTAGAAAGTTTATTTTGATACCAAAAGTGGTATTAGAGCCTAGACTTTAGATCCTTTGGGCTAGAAATAGAAAGTCAAGCCTAAACATGTGTTTTTGGGCTAGAATTAGAATGTTTAATCTTATACTAATGGTGTATTAGATTTAAAAAGTATTATCTCAGTTAGGTTTGACCTATGTTTCGAGTTGAAAGTAGAATGCCCTACATTCTATTTTGAAATATAAAACTATTTTGGAACGTGTTTTCAAAAAGGAAAGACATGTTTTGAAATGTTTTCTTTGGATACAAAGACTGCAAGTTAAGCTTATAGTGGGTAAGTCTTGTCTTGAGTAAAGCTAAACATTGAAAAGGAGGTGGGTTATTCTACCGAAGAAAGTGTTGTTGGTAAGCAAACTTTGTTCTCACTGCTCGATTTAGAGGTTGTCCCACCAGCTTATACGAGTAGTCTAAGTTGAAGAACACCTTTACTTTCTATAAAAGAAAATTAGAAGGTGAAAAAATAAGGGCAAGAAATTGAATAGAAGTTGAAAAGGATGCCCAAGGTGATATCTTGACTAAACAGAGGTTGTGAATCAACCGGATTAAAACCTTGGGTCTAAGGAAGTGACCTTAGGTAGAAACTTGGGTGGAACAGTAGATCAAAAGCATACAACTTTAAGACATAGGCTAGAAACTGAATATGTGCGAGAACATAACATTTGTTTGGCCAAGACATGAGATCGAAAAGATTTTATATCTTTGGTTTCTATGTAGTATGGGATGCATAGAAATTCGGGGTTATGGAGGAAGCCTGGACTCGGAGAATGACGGACCATGGTTGATGAATGATTGGTGACTTTAGAAGAACTTGTTTTTCTATGCTTTGCTGGTATGGGAGGGTCAGGTATAGTGGGCTCGAAAAACCTTAGTTATCGAGACATTTGCAAAATTGTTTGGGTGTGGCAATTTTCTGAGTGAAAGTCTAAGTAGAAGGGCTAGAATGGTATGGGACACTTGAACCTGGATGGAAGCTTAGAATTTCGTTATGCTAGCATGAAATTGCTTGATTGTATGATTATTTGAAAAACATGCTTGATTTGTTTATATGTAAATCATATGAAACCAAATCTTGTACCCAAGAATAAAAAGAATCTAGAAGCATTAACTATTAGGCCACTGACAAATCGAGAACCTAGAGACCTGAATCTAGAGTCACGATAATATGAACGAAACGAAAGGCTAGGAAATACAAACTCGATGAATGAATATGGATGGGACAACTATCTTCTTAAGTCTGAAAAAACATTTTGTATCTCGAGGATAAGGGAAGATGCGTTTTGTGCCCCAGATTATGATTCTCTAATCTTTCATTGTGATACCTTATCATATACTAAAATGGCTTTGGACTCGGAGATAATGGCTGGATCCAAGATATATGCTACCAGAGCTGCCACGTCTGGCAGAGACGTTAAAAAAAAGGTCTTAACTCTAGAACAAGAATTCAACCTAAAACAAAGGTTGAGGAGAATGAATAAGACGCCTGAGAATGGAAAAAATCAATGGGCCTAGAAAAAGAACAAGAGTGGTGGGAATGCACCACAAAAACAATGGCAAAATAAAGACGAGTCAAGGGAGCAAGCAAAAAGATAAGGGTTGTGCTATGTGTGTAGGCAGAGAGGACATATAGCTAGAAATTGTCCAATCGCACTAGCTCAGGCTCCCCAGCAACAATAGAACACTCAAGGAAGAGGTCAGAACGGTCGTCCTCAAGCTAGAAAACAACAATAGAACGCCAGTCAGGGGTAGAACCAAAGCCGTGGTCAGAACTAGGTCAGAATATTTGTTATTGAGACTTAGGAGAACCAAGTCCTTGTAGTAGAAGGTACGTTCCTGTTATTTAAGTTGTTGTGAGACTATTGTTCAACTCAGGTGCCTCTAAGTCTTTTTATCTAAAGAACTAGCTGATAGGTTACAACTTGTGACAAAAACACTACCCATAACTTTGAATGTGTCCACACTAGTAGGGACCAATGTGAGTTCAAAAAAGAATGTGTAGTTGCGACCTAAGGTTTAGGGATAAACTCTTAACAGTTGATCTATGTACCTTATCTTTTTATGGCTATGATGAAATCTTAGGGATGGATTGGTTAGACTAGTAACAAGCCCAAATAGACTGTCGTAAAAGACAAGTGACCTTAACCCTACTTTCAGGGGAGATGTGACACCCTGGCCTCAGGTTTGAACTTCCCGGAATGGAACATCGGGTTACCGTCCCCCGAGAACAGGAGTCGTCAAGTTCTCTTTCCTGTTTTCCACCTGTATGGAATCTAGATGCATGCATGATGCAATAATTTAAATAAAATAATGCAGCGGAATACATCTCAATAATTGAAAATGAAATATCCTTTATAAAATCCAAAATATGGAAATCTTGTTCAAAGTCCAAAGGATTAAAATAAAAGGTTGAAATATAAGTTACAACAAGAAATAGGTGTTTGCCCTGTTTAATAACTACATCAAAATACATCCCAAAACAAAACAAAGTTAACCACCAGAGGTTTTTCATGCAAAACTTTAAGACTTGTGAAATCAATGCATATGACTCCTGTGGGTACCTGAAAAAGATAAAATGAGTGAGCTCGAAAGCATAGTGGATCATTCCCAAACATCACAAACATTATAAATATTAAATCTAAACATGTAAGTACTTTCAAAGCATTAATCGTTTCATACAATAAATTGGTTTGTTATAACCTAAGTCAGAAGGAGATATTCTCCTGGTAATCCCCAGAGGTTCTAGAATGCCATGATATGCGAAGCTCAGTCATATCTCGCAATTATGTGTACACTACAATTCCATAGCCATATACAATAACACATCAACTCTATTTGCGTTGGGTTTTAAGTTCACTGCATAACCATACTTGGGGCCCTTTAATCAATCATCAATTAATTATTAATCAATAACATATACAAATGTTCAGGTACACTGCATAGCCATACCTATTGCACTCAGGTACGCTAAGCTTAGCCATACCCTTGGAATCCACTTTTTCATAAACAAATAACACTAAACAATCATTATTCATTTCCAAGAACTCTTAATTGAGTAATACAGTATCAGAACGAGGCTACCTACGATGCGCCTCCAACTGTTCACTACAGGGATACTACAATGCGCTTAGTGGCCTTATACATCACATCGACAATTGTATTCTTAAAAACATTTATCTTCCTATAAGTTTTCAATCCATCAAGTCATGTCATACAACATACTATTCGCAATGGTAGCATTCATAAATATATGGAAAATGGAGATGAAATCCATGAAATGCATTAAAAACGATTAATCCGGCACAAAGTATCTTTATTCAATTCAAACAAGCCAACAAAAGCTAGAACATGCATATAATAGATTTTGAAACTACCAAACAATCATGTTTTAGATTAAAATCTAAATAATACAAGTGAGCAAGGAAATCCCACCCACCTTATACCATAGATTCCTTGCGCCTCCGCGTCGCACTTCACAGATCTTAGATATTTAACCTACAATTTACATAAATAATAATAAATCTTTAAGCTTCAATTAATCTATCTATAATCAATTAAAATAATTCTAAGCTTGAATACCCTTAGATTCTTATATCTATTTCATAAAAATATAATCTTTCCCAAAATCCCCATTCTTTTCAAATCTTAAAAAAATTTTGATCTCATATTACTGCACCTTCTAGCATCTTTTTCAATACAATACTTTTATTTCCAATACTAATTTATTCATATTCAATAAATTTCATTTCAATTAAAATAAGGTTTTCATATATAAAAATTTGAGCTAAACTCCAAAATACTAATTATTCCATAAAAAACTTCTAAGCCATCATCTTCAACTTAATAAATTAATTTTCAATCTTAAAACTCTCTAAATATTTCTTTTAACTCTTAACTAAATAATTTTATACTTACATAAGACAATTCCCATATTTACTATTTGATCTAGACTCCTATAAAATAAATTTTAGATTTTTGAATCTCGACAACCCCTGAACTTCGATACCAACATTCCAACATCCATCAAAAAATTTATTCATCAACAATAAAATATTTTAAAGAGAACTAAGAATTAAAAACTCAAGCCTTTTTGCTAAAAGCTCCAAAATTTACTATTTTTTACTTCAGAGCTTTCCGAATATTTCCACCTGTTCTTTATATTCCAAATAATTCAATTAACCCATTCAAACTTAACAACAACTCCAAAATTAAAGAAAATATATTTTTACCTTTCTACAATCGATTTTTTGTTCACAACCCCTTCCAAAATGCTATTCAAAACCCTGGATCTATTGCATCAAAGATCCAAATACAACAATGGAACTTAAAAATTGTTCCTCTGCACGTTAAAATGAAGCTCACCAAATTTTGCAATGTTTATGTGCATTGAAATTTACAAATCCCTTTCGCAGCTTGTTATTCTTAGATCTGATTTTTGAATATGTTGCGAAAGGTTAGTTTTTCACATTTCTAGGTTCAAAAACTAGGGCATTGTCCTTCTCGTTCTATTCTTTGCGGATCTAGGTAATCATTGTGCTCAGATTTGCCCAAAAACGAAAACCCCCTTGTTGTACCAGCGCAGGAGTCTTACCAGGAGCAGCAAGCTGGTTTTGTTCTTCTTCGCGCAACACACTGAACGCAGCAACAGTAGCATCGCCCTTCCTCTTCTTCGTGCGAGTAAGTGCAGCAGTAGTTAGGGTTCTTCTTCTTCTTCTTCGTGCGAGCAAACAGAGTTGCTGCTGTTGTTTCTTCTTGGCGTGGACAACGCCCAACAACACCCAGCACCAATCGTTTTTCTCTCTTTTCATGTACCAGCAGCAACAAACAACGTTCTTCTTCATGGTTCTTCTTCCTCTTTGTTTTTTCTTCTTCATGACTGAAATACACACACCCAGCAGCTTCGAACAAAATCAAATCTAAGGCACTAGTGTTTTCTTTCGTTCTCCTTCTTTCCCCAAGTGAAAACGTGATATTAGCTTTTTCTTCTTCTTTCTCGTGCGATTCACAGTAGCAGCTTCTGTTCGTTCTTCTTCCTGCGAGAAACAATAGTAGATCTGAGTTTCTTCTTCCCATGTGTGTCTTCTTGCTTCTGTTTCCCAACGTGAAGACGTAACAGCAGGAGCTATTCTTTTCTTTCCTCTGTGAATCGTAGCCCAACAGAACGAAAGTTTATTCTTCTTTCTCATTTTCATTCATCCCCTCTATTCCTTATGTAAGAACGCAGCTCAACTGCGTTTTCTTCATCTTTGCCCAAATCGCACTACTGTAATTCTTCTTTCTCTTTTGTGCGTGAAAACACAAAAGAGGGTTTGGTCCTTTTTTTTTAAAACTTGGAGAGTAAAGTTTCATTCCCCTTTTTCATTCCTTATTATTTTATTTTTAATCTTTATTTCTCTATTTATTCAATTCTTTATTTTTTACTGTCTTTTTTTTTGAAAAGCAACGTGAGAATAAATTTTATTCATTTTTCTTTTTCCTATCCCTCGCGTCTTCATAACTATGCAAGCATCGTATTATTTTTATTTTTATTTTTCTTTTGATTCTTACTATTTCGCGAACCTCATATCTATACATAATATTATTTTTATTATTATTTTTTTCGAACGTAACTTTCATTTTATATTTTTAACCTAAAGTTTACTTCATATATATGTAATAAAAATATTATTTTATTTCTTGATTGATTATTTTATATTTTTCTTGTAATTGTAACGTGTAGGCGTTTGTGAGATTTCTAGGTATTACAACCTACCTCCTTAAAATAAATTTCTCCATCAAAATTTGAATAAAGTGATTGCTTGAATAATGTGTCCCATCTAGATATTCCTACTGAAGAAATCTAGTTACTTTGTTCATATTTCCTTTTTCTAATTCCTAGATCATCTTCTTTAGATGTGATGCCTTTTCAAGACCTTGACTAGAGGAAGGTCATTGGCCTAAAAGTAAAATATTTGCCCCATGTATGATCAATGACGGCTCTGGTCTATACTTCTGAAATATCAACTCATGGAACACATGTTAATCAAGGATGTTCTGCTCAACAATAATAAGTTCATTAGCATCTTTACCAGTCTGGTTATGGATCTTAAGCAAATCATTGAATCATAGCATCTCCTTGCTAGCTTCCTATTTGTCTTCAAGTCGTTCGATTGATTGACTAACTTTTACCATGCCTTGGCGTCCTGTTAGAATGCCAGTGTCGTCTTCTTTTATCCGTACAGTTCTTCTATTTGTTTTGAGTGATTATTCAATTCATATGGATCCGCTTTATTTGGGTGTCCTCTCCTCTATCCTTTTTGATCCAATGGATACTTGATCCATTAAGATGGTAACCTGTAGGGTCTATCACACAACACTTCATGTGGAGCTATCCCTATGCGGATGCTGGCTCCACTTGCCCTTACATTTAAGAGTGCACACTCCGTGCACATCTTTTATTATAAATTTGACCCTCTCAGTTTGTCCATTTATTTGGGGATGAAACACCGTACCTATAGTGAGTCTGCTCTCAAGTTTCCTTCGGCAAAACTTTGCCAGCCTTAAGGCACAAATTTGGAAATCTTAGTCTGACTTACTACTTGCAATGACTCTGTCCAATCCCACCATTTCTTGAGCATGTAGTTCTTCCAGCTGCGTTGTTTTGATCCTACATTGAAAATCCAGTTAAAACATTGTTCATTTGATCTTCGAATACAACCCATACATTAGTTAATCCAAACAGTATAACTATAAACCCAAAGTGTTTATATTGGTTTATAATAATGTTTTAGGTATGTTAGACTCTCGAGTTATTAAGCTAGCAATGCCTTGATCCCATATCAATCTTGGGAATTGTGTAACTCCTTCAAATCGATCAAAGAGGTCTTCTATTTTAACCTTAATGAACTAATTCTTTATAGTTATCTAATTCTACTTCCCAGCTGTTTATGTTATAATCTTCTAGATCCATCTTACTTTCTCGTAGATGGTATCGAAGCTTCCTAAGGTGACTTACCAGGTTTGGTGAATCATTTCTCAAGGAATTCATCCCACCATGTTTTCAGCTACATTAGCTCACCAGAGTCCTTCCGTGTGGTGGTATAGTGATGAGCTTCATACTAGGCTACTACTCAAATTTTTAAGTCTACTTGTCAGTGTGCCGGAAGTACAGGCAAGGTATTCTGAAAACCTATCACACATTCCCATTCTAGTGCTATTCTCACCCAAATACGTTTAGCAGAAGGGTTCTGATGGAATCAGTTGCATTAGTGCTGGTATGATCGCACCAACTTTCCCTGTTCTAGACCACGCTTTATCCTCTGTATTCTCACCACACTTTCCCTTAAATGTGCTGGGTTGCAGCTTCTAAAATTTGATCAACCCTTGCTGCTCCCTATTGTAACTGACTAACCCAGTCTGTGACACTATGTTAGGGAGTCCAGCCACCAGATGAGCTTATGGTAAAGGTGAAGTCTGTTGCTGTATCAGTATTGGTGACTGTGGTGTCACTATTGGTTGTAGGGTTCTCACAACGCCTCTGCAACACCACTTTAATCCTACGTAGAGGATCTGGCTGAAGACTCTATTCCTCAGATTTATGGATACAACCGATGTATTTATCAACCCACTCTAGATTCATCATCTTGCAATGATAAAGGATGTGAGTTTGTTGCTCCTTTAAAAGCATTCCTTAAGAATCAATAAAAAATTTCTTCAAGTCTTTCATGTAGCTGAGTAGTTCCATGGTTTCTGAATTGATGCAGCTGAATTGTTTTCTAATGTTCCATAATGGTTACCACCTTTTAGCTTTAGGTATCACGTCTTTAATTGTTATTAGTGAATTTGGAATAATGTTTGTCCTATTTTTAGTGGGACAATTGTGAATGTAGCCTTCTTTCCAAGTCAACGGTGAGAAGAACTGTGAGTTCACAAACTCTAGCATGATTAAATACAAGAACTGTGATATTCTAACCCAGGTATCCTGTGCAACATCCATGACAATTCCATAAAAGAAATATGGAGACTTACCAACAATCTAAGGTATGCTCTTACTGGGGATGGATTGGAATTGTTAAAAATTTTTCGTTTTCATTCAGCATGTAGTCTGACAATTTATGTGGTGAATAAGTGTAGCTTCATTAGGGTTCTGGCATAGATGGCTAAAGTAGGCACTTATATTATCATCACACTCTATCATTTGTGCTCTCACTACAATTTTTCTACTAGTGTGGTTAGTAGCAGTAGGGGCGATAATCAATCTGATCTCCTCCTTTACCTCCACATGCTGGATACTAACACTTGTGATAATGACCTGTACTTCTTACCCACCTATACCCTTTTGCGTTTTCAAGCTATTGTGACTCTAGGTGCATTGTCTCTAAGTTCTCGATTTGTTTCAGTGGTCTAGAGGTTTTTACTTTTAAGTCGATAACATTTTGTCTATTTCTGGATAGGAGTTTGGGTTATGATACTCAAAATAATTGAACTATATATATATATATATATATATATATATATTATAATGAAATTCCAAGCTTCCATCTGTGTTTCCAGGTCTGTGTGCCTAGGTTCACACTCGCCCTTTTGCACATACTTCCACCCAGAATTACATTACACCCATTACAATGGCACAAGTGTCTAGGTTCACACTCGCCCTTCTGCACATACTTCTACCCAGAATTACATTACACCCATTACAATGGCACAAGTGTCTCAATCTCTAAGGGTGATGCAAGACCCACCATGCTGGAGGGCCCCATCCCAGTACAACACAATATATACAAGTTCAACCAAAGAAATCGAACACTCATCAAACATGGTCCGTCATTCTCCGAGTTTAGGATTCCTCTATACTCCCAGATCTCTACGCACCCATCCTACGTAGAGACCAGAGATACAACCTCCTCCCAAACTCGAGTCCTGACCAAACAAGTGTGCGTTCACACATGTTTTCAGCCTCTAACATGTGCCCCAAAATCTTTTATTTCTTTATGACCCCACTGTGCCATTCGTGGCAACACTCGGTTTCTACCCGAGTCTAGTGTTTCCATGCAATGCACAGTTGACTTAGTTAACTTCATACCTAAGTGATACCATTGGTCCCAAGTATTATCACCTTGGACCTTTCCAAAATTATAATGCAACCTTCTAGGACCTTTAGTGAGCATAAAGGTTAACTTTTTGGTATATTCTTCCGAGGAAGAAGATCTAACCAAATCAACCCTTCATGGACCTTTAGTCAGTATAAAAGTTAACTCTTTGGTATATACTTTCAAGGAAGAAGATCTAACCAGATCAGCCCTTCAGGCACCTTTACCCTGAGAAAAGGTCAACTATCAAGGATCCCTACCAATACTCATGTCATATCAATAATAGTACTTAAGTACGTTGGCGTCATCTAATGCTTTTCAAAATCCAAGTTCAAGACTTATTTCCAATGAAAACCAAATCTAGTAAAATCTATTTTTAGTGAAAAATGTTTAATGATTTCAAAACCATGTAATATTTGAAGTGACTCCAGAGATAACACTGAATAGCCAGCCATTACCCTGTAACTCGGACGTGACTCCATCATATATCCATTTTAGTCTAAAACTCTACAGTCCATGTTCTGATTTTTCAAAGAGCTTAGTAACAGCTCTGACTCTGTGATATCAACTGAAATCCATTCCCAGAGAGCTACAACCATAGCTCTGATACCACTTTGTGACACCCCGGCCTCAGGTCTGAACTCTTCAGAATGGAACCTTGGGTTACCATCCCTCGAGAACTGGAGTTGTCAAGTTCTCTTTCCTATTCCCACTTGTATGCAATCTAGATGCATGCATGATGCAATAATTTAAATAGAATAATGTAGCGCAATACATCTCAATAATTGAAAATAAAATATCCTTTATATAATCTAAAATATGGAAATCCAATTCAAAGTCCAAAGCATGAAAATAAAAGGTTGAAATATAAGTTACAACAAGAAATAGGTGTCTGCCCTATTTAATAGCTATATCAAAATACATCCCAAAATAAAACAAAGTTAACCTCCCAGAGGTCCTTCATGCAAAACTTTAAGACCTATGAAATCAATGCATATGACTCCTGTGGGTACCTGAAAAAGATAAAATGAGTGAGTTCGAACGCCCAGAGGATCGTTCCCAAACATCACAGGCATTATAAAGATTAAATCCAAAACATGCAAGCACTTTCAAAGCATTAATCATTTCATGCAATAGATTGGTTTGTTATTACCTAGGTCCGAAGGAGATATTCTATTGGTAATCCCCAGAGGTTCTAGAATGTCATGATACGTTAAGCTCAGCCATATCTAGCAATTAGGTGTATGCTACAATTCCATGGCCATACCTACGATGATACCAGACTACTACCACAGTATCTGTATCATTGCCTTGGTACGTTGTTAGGATCTTAATTATCTTTATTTAGTGACTACTAGCATGCATAATTATTCTCAATGTCATGGCATGATAAATCATTAATCATGCTACAATCACTAGATCATATCATGCAATTAAATTCATACATGGCATATGCTGATATAATTTTGAATAATAGGAATCATACAACATATTATCTAAGTAGGCAAGTAATCAAATATCATAGCATTCCTAGCATGCTTCTAAGATCGCAAAACCGTAATCGCACAATCATGTTTCACATTCAAGACTAAAATAATATTAAAGAATGAATGCAGTCATTTCCACCTATTACTTTGTTCCTCATGTTCTAACTCTTGCTTTGATGGTTTAGAATCCTTTACCTTGTAGTTTAGTATATGATCCTCATCAATAGTCATTCACATTGTTTTAAACTCTTAGAATAATTATTTATTAGTCCATATGTTATATGACAAGCAAATTGGTTACCCACGTGTGGAAGAGACTCAAAAATACAAATTTGTGATGTGTTACCGCGGTATTCTAGGAGTTACCACGATAGTCTCGCAATCCTAATCGCAACTACAATTGTTCTCCTCGAAACCACACTTTTGTGCGTCTATTATCATTTTTTCGTTCCTTTTGTGCATACGGTATGGTTTTAATACATTAAATCTAAGTTTGAGATATAAATTATGTTGAGTGGGGATATTTTATACCTATTGTTGCTTGTCCCCTCCTTCATTCGCTTTGTTGGATACCTTAAGCTCTTTTTGTATATAGGTACGTCCAAAAGAAATAATTATCACTCAACTGATGTTAAACCACAATTTATAGCATTGGTTTCACACAAAAATGGCGTGTTATTGCAATTCGTTGAGTTTTAACATCTGACATGAAATATAACAAATAGCCTGACATTATACATTATCCTTGCTTGGTTTTCCTTTCGTTTACCTCACATAGAATGACTCCAATGACTTTAGCTTTCTTGCAATGCATAATGGCACGGGTGTAGGCCTCTAGAACATGACTGTAGCATTCTTTTCCTTTCCCTGGCTTGTGAGATAGCCAAGAGACATTGGAATTGATCAACACTAATTCAAAACATGTGTAAAAAGATGAAAAAGTCATCTTGGTTTGATGGTTTTAATTTTGGGGATGAGGTGCACGGCTGTGGTGAGGAACAACATGATTAGGGTTTTGTGCAATGAAGTTGTGCTATTAGGGTTTTTCTACGCACACATATATAGATAACTCTGCGTCCCATAACTTTCATTTCTGATTTTTAATCGCATTACCATGGTATCTTGTCCCAATATCATGATATTTGAAACTGTTCCTAATCGCAGTATTGCGATATCTCTTTTGGGCACCACGATACCATGTCTGGCTCCAAAATTTTGAGTTTTCTAATTGTAGTACCGCGGTATCCCATGTCGGAATGGCGGTATCCCATCTCAGTGCAACGATACCACGTTTGGGTCCCAAAATCATGAAATTTAATCACAGTACCAATGTACCTTGATCCCGTACTGCGGTCCCAATGCAAAAGTCCATTTTCACAAATTCACAACGCACTACCGTGGTACCCAAATCAGTACCATGGTAGTAGCATGGTTCCTTTTGTGCATCCCTATTCTTTTTAGAGTATTACAGTAACTCTCCTGTTAATCTTGATTAACAACTCAGGAGTAAACACAGTCGCTATCTAAGCCTTAATAGTATTAACCTATGCCCCTTATTCCTATTGTTCAGTCTCGTCAGCAGTGGTAGCTCTTGTGGCATACCTCTCGGACCTAACCATTATCTACAAGCCAAATATTCATTCAATTGTCGCGAAACTAATTGTAGATATCCATGTATGCAACCAAATTACAATTATGGTTAACGTATTTATATTAGTTGTGCCAATATGGTTCTACGTTCATGTCTCTAAGTTCTTGTTTGTATAGTAGCCTATTGGTATATTCCTCAAAGTCAATAGCAAGGTCGTTCCAGAACCTTTGATATTTTTGGGTAAAGGATTTGGGCTTAGTAATGAAAATTTTTCATGATGTACATATTTAAAAAAACAAAAACCAAAGAACATAATATGCAAGCAAAATAATCACACATATACAATGTCACGCTCGCATAGAGAAACTTCCAAGCTTCCATCCATGCCTCCGAATTCGAGTGTCTCATACCACCCTTTCCTAGCGACATAGACTTCTACTTAACAATTTCACTACACCCATACAATTTTACAAATGTCTCAACAACTACGACCTCCCAAGCATAAGGAAACAAGCTCTTCCAAAGTCGCTGGCCATTCACCAAACATGGTCCATCAATTTTTGAGTCAAGGATTCCTCCATACCTGCAACTTTCTACGTGTCCCATATCATGCAGAAACCAATGATACAAGTTAATCTTGATTTTCAAGTCCTGACCAGTCAAGTGTTCCATTATCACACATTTTCAATTTCTAATCTATCCTAGAAACTTTTGAATTTGTTTAATGTCAATACCTAAGGTCTTTTCTTAGGCCTAAGCACTCAACATTGGCTGGGAGGTTTTTCTATTGAACCCACTGCCTACAATTCAATTCTCAACACTATGCCCTTAGACCTACAACCTCAGCGCTACTAACACCTTTGGTATTAGAGTAACATTTTGCCTAATTATCTATAGCCTAGACTCTGATACCACTTTTGTAACATCCTGATTCTTGAACCAATCTCAAATACCATATTGGTCTCATGCATTGTAATACCCTAAAAATTTTATAAAAATTTTAGTAAATTTAAATAAAAATAATTTAAGCACAATACACATTGGAAATTTCATGAAAATGTGGTTTATGAGATGTTTAATCAATGCACAAAAGAATCGACAAACCAGAATAAAGCACAAAATTTCGCATAGCAACCATCTACTAGTTACCACGGTTCATCCATAGAATTGCCATGGTAATTCGACTGAAACACAAAAAAAGAAAATCAAAATCACATCGTTCTAGTTACAACAGTTATTCATGTGATTACCACGGTAATCCAACTAAAACATAGAAAAACTAGGGTTTTGGTTACTGTGGTAATTCGTTGAGTTACTGCAGTAATACGTGAATTATATAAGTATGAACAGTGCGTCGAAAAACCCTAATCGTCATTATAATCCAAGAACCAATTCTAGCCACCAACAATTGAAATTTCTTCCCTTCACTACCTAGCTAGATTGATTTCTATTTGTTCATAGTCTAGATTGAATTTTCTTCCCTTCCCTTCTCCATTGGTTCTCATAGCCTAGATTCGTGAATAACAACCCCAACAAGAAGGAAAATCAGTTGAGGTGTTGTTCCAAATCATTGTGCCCACGTAAAATCATTAAAACCCACTTGAAATGTTGAGTTCTTAACATTGTAAATCATTTTCCTAAGTGTAAACACATTTTTTTTTAAGCCTAAGTGAGTTGAGGGTTGCAAAACCTTATTTTGATGAGAAACAAAGAGGAACGTGAAGAGCCTTAAGGTATAACAATCTCTTTTCGTTGATGTATATTTGAGTATTAAACACATGGGAAAAGCACGAGCGAAACAATATACATGAAAGCATTGAACAATGAACCCACTGGTTACCGCAGTAACTAACTTCTAACCACGGTAATTAGAGGAACAAAATGGGGGAATGTGTGCAACTTAGGATATCAATGATAGTAAACCATTACATTATGATTGAAAAGACCTTGGAAATGTTTCAAACTCATGTAATTTGGTTTTGAATCTCGTAGATTGAAAGACAAGGCTAATACGATGCAAAATAAAGGCCCAAGGGAACGAGATATAAAGGTGGAAGTGATTGCCTTACTCCTTTGTACTATTTGAATTTTATTGTTGAATATGTGATGTTTACATTTTTTAAATGCCTCGAAGCATTCTAGGATGTGTTTATACGATTTATGAATGACATGAATGCATGAATGCTAGAATAACATGAGTTATACGTCCATGTTCAGTGTTTACAATGCTTTATCACATGAGATGATTATTGTGTTATTTATAAATCAATGAGATGATCAGAATGATTACATCCCTTGGATGATGATGCGTTATACATGATAAATTGATAATCATGCTTGTGATAAAATGTTTGTTGATACACAAGCAAAGATAAATTTAGAGTTGAACCATGTACCATCACAATGGTCCATGGGGGATCATTGTAGGTGTTCTCGTGATAAGGAATGTTGGGTTTTGCCCCTAGTTCCCGAAGATAGAACTATAGATGTGACCCTAATTCCCGAGCTGGGTGATGGGTGTGCCCCTATCCCATTGGAATCTAGCATATAGTGCAATTTATTCATCTCTTTTGATATGATGATGATGAGAAAACACCAGGGTTAAACCCTTCGATTTAATTAACAATTGTTGATAACTAAATATTTGAAATGCATAATGAATGATAAGTATTTGCACGTTCAGTGTTTGATTTAAATAATGCTATTGATGTATTGTTTGTGATCCACTAGGCTCTTGAGCGCATCCCACATCTTCATTTCAAGTGACCCTCAAGGCAATTTTTGTTGATAGTACTACAAAGTACTATAGGAGCTGCAAACCTCACTTTTGACGTTGTTATCAGAATTCTTTTGTCAGGTAGTTAGTTTAGACTGGGTGTATGACCCTCCAGACTGTTTTTGAGTTATTAATTTTCTTTATGGTTTAAATTTTGGCCTCATATACCATGTTTAGATATTTCAGTTGAAAACTTGTTCTGCGTTTATTTAAAATTTTAACTATAGAAGTTAATGATTTAATTATGGATGATCGCTATTTATTTTCCATATGTTACTCCTTGGTGAGTCCAAGAGTTTGATTATTTATTCATATGAGTTATGGTATGTCTAGACGATGTTTAATGAGAATTGAAATGTGAGAAAAGTGATGTCTTGATTCTTAGTGGATGATATTTGTGCCAACATTTAATGGCGCGTTCTCATGCGTGACTGATTTGACAGAAATGAAGGACCAAGAATTAGGGTGTTACATGCATAAGGATGGATATATATATATAATCACAATCATTTTCATCACGTGTCCAATCGAGAACCGAGGTATTACTATTTCTCATATAATAATTTCCTAGACACACCAGGTCACATTCCATAAAACATATGAATGAATGAATAAAATAACATTGACTATAAAAATTAGAGATGACATTTTGGCACAAGAACTAATAACAAAATAAACTCAGGTTTTGGCCCATTGTCATGTTCCCAATAACAAAATAGGAAATAAATAGCTAATAACTTACAAGGCCCATATACTGAACTAACAACCTTCACTAAACTTTAGTCAAATGGTGACCTCAACAATGAGGTCTAACACTACTAGGAATAACTTGACTATACTTCTCAGTGCAAACATCTTCACTAGTTACCTGAAAAATAAGAAGAAGGGTGAGCTCAAAGAACCCAATGTATCATATATAATATATAATACCCCAACCCCCGAGACTTTCAATCTGGACTTTAACACAAGGCGGGCTGGGTCGGTATTACTTTATAAGTACACAACTTGATTTCTATTTCAATTATGCCTTCACAGTAATCAAGAGTACATAGCTCAAATTTAATAAGACAATAATACAAGAAAGAAATTCATAAACATTATTAGTTTAATAAAGTTGAGTACATAACTCAATCTTAAAGAGAAACTATTACAACGAAAAATTCAAAACTTGGGCAGCATGCCCTTATACATAAATTAGAAACTTTCTAAATAAAAAGTAGCTTAACTAATATTTATCGTCTTCATGCAAGTCAAATTCCTGAAAAATACGAGGAAAAAGGGTGAGCACATAGCCTAGTGGATATTTCTAAACATTTAAATCATTATTTCAATTGAAACAAACCAAACATATCAAAAACTTTTGAACATTAGGCGATTCAAAAAAATTTCTTATTTATGGTTTACATTAAGACCGAAAGAGTTTCATCTCTATATTCCACATCGTTGGGAGAGAGAATCGATCTTGGAAACTCAAACCCTAATATCTATGAAGTGGGATCACTCTTGGAAACCTAGTTTAGAATCATTAATGATAAGCTAGCAAGCCGGATCGGGTGGAACACACACGATGATGGTATGAAGCCTATCATCACGCCGGTACGTAGTTATAATCATTATTTAATCTTTTCTTAGTGATAAAACACACAATATCAGATTAAACCATCAATATAACATGTACATAGCATGAATATTTATTCAAGGCACAATTCATACATATCATACATTATTATCCTTAATTTCTAAACATGCATAACATGTATATTCATGGCACATCAAATAAATAAAGCATGCATATTAAAACATATATTTAAACAATGAACTTCAAAACATCATCATACATGCAAGAATTATTCAAATGAAAACAAATAAGTAAAAGTTAGAAATCACTTCCACCTTAATAGTAGATTCTCAGAATCCTTGCAGTGTTATTTCAACTTGTTTCGAGTCTTTGACTAATAGTCTTTAGGATCTACATTTTGAAAATGTGATTTAATAACTGTCTATGAACAGTACCTATGTACAGTACCGTATATATGAACAACATCGTATATGTGAATAGTACTAAATAGTAATAGTGAACAGTAACTACGTATACATGAACAATAATACGTACTGAAATGAATAACGACATCTCCAATCTTAAATAGAGACTAGGGAAAAGTTATTGTACTTGATTTGAACCCTCCAATTGCTTCAAAAGAGGTGCCCAGTAGTAGGTCTCCACTACTATTATGCAGAAACTGGGCTTTTTCCCTTCCTACTACTATAATTGCTGTCTAGAATAGTTGAAGAACAAGAGAAGAAAAGAGCGTAAGCAAAGAAATTATTTTTTCCTTATTGGAATGAATTTTCAGAATGAGGGGAGGATTTATATAGATTTTTTTGGCAGAGAAAAATGAAACTGAATAGTAGTTAATAGTTTGTTACCGTAGCTACAGTGCCCGTTACTGTAGCTACGGTAACCGCCGAAAGTTATTTTGTCTACCGAAAGAATAGTATCTGCTATAGTACATATGCTACAATGCCATATATTTGAACAATAATTTTTTTTACTTGAATCTCATGTATTACAACCTACCCTCCTTAAAATAAATTTCGTCCTCGAAATTTGTACTTACCCTCTTCAAAGTTGTTTGGTTAGGTATTTTGGGTGAAAAGACTTGGATATTTGTTCTTCATCTCACTTTCTAGCTCCCAGGTTGCTTCCTCCAAATCATGACATCTCCACAGAACCTTAACCAACAGAATGTCCTTAGTTTTGAGACTTTGTACCTTACGACCTAACATTCTAATTGCTAGTCCTTGTACGTTGCATTGTCTCAAAGTACAAGTTCCTCCCAGTGTATGATATGTGATGGGTCTGGTTCGTACTTCCGCAACTTCGATACATGGAATACATTATGCACTGAGGACATTCAGTTTGGTGGCTCCAACTCATAAGCACATTACCCGATTCTCCTAAGTATTTGAAAGGGTCCAACAAATCTTGGTGATAACTTTCCCTTGAAACCAAACATCTTAATTCCCTTTTGAGGACTGATTCTTAGAAATACCTTGTCTCCTACTTGGAACTCTAGGGGCCTCCTTCTCTTATCAACGTAATGCTTCTTATGATTATGAGTTGTAGCCAATCTCTGTCATATCAATTTGACTTGGCTGTTCATTTCTTCTACCAAATTTGGTCCAATAAGAACATGATCTTCGAGTTCAGCCCAAGAGGTTGGTGATCTGTAGGGCCTTCCACAAAGAGCATCATATGAAGCCATCTTGATACTTGCCTGATAACTATTGTTATAGGCAAACACTACTAAGTGCAGGTACATGCTCCTGTTCCCTTTAAAATCTAGAACATAAGATCTCAACAGATCTTCTAAGGTCTGGATGACTTTCTCAGACTGTCCATCTCTCTGGGGATGAAAAGCAGTGTTCATGGTGATTTTAGTGCCCCACTCCTTCTGTAGGTTCTGCCAGAACCGAGAAGTGAAACGAGAGTCTCTGTCAGATGCTACCATCTTGGGCACACTATGCAACCTTACTATCTCTTTCACATATAGTTCTCCCAGCTTACTGATTTGGTCTGTGGATCTGATTGGTAGGAAATGAGCCACTTTGATGAGACGATCCACAATCACCCAAATAATATCTTCTCCTTTTTTATTCTTGGGCAAACCACTAACAAAATCCATGACAATGTTATCTCATTTCCATTTAGGGAAAAGGAGTGGTTCTAACATTTCAGATGATTTTCGATGTTCTACTTTTATTTTTTGATAGGTGAAGCATTTAGAGACATGCTTAGCCACATCTCTTTTCATCCCTCTCCACCAGTAAGCCTTTCAAAGGTTCTGGTACATCTTATCTCCACCTGGATGCATCGTATACTTGGTCTGATGAGCCTCATCTAATTTTGTATGCTTACTTTCTCCATTCTGAGATACACAGATCTTTTTCCCGAACCTTAGGATATTCTCAACATCTAATGTGAAGTTAGTGTGCTTACCTTTTGTAACTCCCTTGATCAGACTGGTAAGCCATTTGTCTTGTCTTTGTTCATCCCTGACCTGGTGCAGAAGATTCGGTTGGCAAGACATAGTGTAGAGGTAGGCTTGTTTTTCATTTAGAGTCACACCCAACCTAAAGTCATTGATCAACTAGTACATCTAGCCTTTATCTTTCCTCCTATTTGTTGAACTTCCTACTCAAGGCATTAGCCACTACATTGGCCTTCCCCAGATGGTTGTGTAGTTGAAAATCATAG
This sequence comes from Tinospora cordifolia, assembly GCA_030144865.1. NCBI lineage: Eukaryota > Viridiplantae > Streptophyta > Magnoliopsida > Ranunculales > Menispermaceae > Tinospora > Tinospora cordifolia. The sequence continues at coordinate 20,755 of JAJIYU010005028.1, forward strand.
TCTTTCATGAACTCAATCCATCTCTGTTGCCTGAGGTTCAACTCCTTCTGGGTATAGATGTACTTCAACCTTTATGATCTGAAAACAGATCAAATTTTTCACCATAAACGTAGTGTCTCCAAATTTTTAGGGCAAATACAATGGCTGCTAACTCTAGGTCATGAGTAGGATAATTCTTTTCATGGATCTTTAATTTTCGCGAAGCATAAGCAACTACTTGTCTTCCTTGCATCAACACTGCTCCCAGTCCACTTAGTGATGCATCGATATAAAGGGTAAAGGTAACCCCATGAGTTGGACTGACTAGGATGGGGGTCGTAGTCAATCTCTTCTTCAGTTTATGGAATGATTTTTCGCACGTCTCATCCCAATTGAACTTAACTCCCTTCTTGGTTAGCTTGGTCATAGGTTTTGCTAATTTAGAGAAATCTTGTATGAACCTTCTGTGGTATCCAGCTAGGCCTAAGAAACTCCTGATTTTCGTAACTGTCTCTGGCTGCTTCCAATTCATGACAACTTCCACCTTCTCCAGATCCATAGAGATGCCTTCTACTGATACTATATGGCCAAGAAACTTGACCGTCTTCATCCAGAATTCACACTTGCTGAACTTGGCATATAGTTGGTGACCTCTAAGGGTTTCCAACACTATCCGCAAGTGTTCCAAGTGTTCAGCTTTTGTCTTTGAATAAATCAGGATGTCGTCCATGATTGCTATCACAAAGTGGTTAAGATATTGTCTAAACACCTGGTTCATTAAATTCATGAATGCTACTGGGGCATTGGTCAAACCAAAGGGCATCACGGTGAACTCAAGGTGTCCGTATCTCGTTCATAAGGTTGTCTTGTATATGTCGAACTTTTGGATTCTCAATTGATGATAACCCAACCTAAGATTAATCTTTGAGAAATGAGTGGCTCCTCTTAATTGATCGAATAGATCATCAATCCTTGGTAGAAGGTACTTATTCTTTACTATAACTTGGTTTAGCTCCCAGTAGTTGATACATAGTTTCATGGAACCATTTTTCTTCTTCACGAACAACACAGGAGCTCCCCAAGGTGACTCACTGGGCCTGATAAAGCCTTTCTTCCGAAGCTCATTGAGTTGAAACTTCAACTCGATCAGTTCTACTGGTGCCATTCTGTAAGGAGGTATGGCTATAGGGTTGGTTCTAGGGTGAAGTTCAATCTTGAACTCTAATTCTCTAGCAGGTGGTAGTCTGGGTAAGTTGTCTGAAAACACATCTTCATACTCACTAACCACTACTAGGTCTTGGATTTTCTTTAGTTTAATAGGTTCTTCTTTAGAGAGTTCCTCGAAGTCATTCTTCTGCCTTCAGCACTTCATCATGGCTATGGCTGGACTTCTCAGTAATCTTTGCATATCCCCGTTAATTATGTAGGTCTCCCCCGAAGGTAGGGTTATGGTTACTCATCTCTTAGGACAATCTATCTGGGCTTGGTATTGGTCTAACCAATCCATCCTCAAGATTACATCATAGCCATAAAAAGGTAAGGTACATAGATCAACTGTTAAGAGTTTATTCCTAAACCTTAGGTCACAACTACACATTCTTTTTGAAGTCACAATGGTCCCTATGGGCGTGGATACATTCAAAGTCATGGATAGTGTTTTTGTCACAAGTTGTAATATATTAGCTAATTTCTCAGAAATAAACAATTTTGAGGTACCTGAGTCAAACAATAGTTTCACAACAACATTGAATAAAAGGAATGTACCTTCCATTGCAGGGACTGGGCTTCCTCAAGTCTCAACAGCAAACATTCTGGCCTGGTTCTGATCACGACCCTGGTTCTGCCAATGATTGGTGTTCTGTTGCTGCTACTTGACATGAGGACGACCGTTTTGACCTCCTCCCTAAGTGTTCTAATGTTGCTGGGGAGTCTGAACTAATGCAGTCTATCAATTTTTTGTTATATGGCCTTTCTGCTTGCACACGTATCACAACCCTTTTTTTTTGCTTGCTCTATTGATTCGTCTTTGTTCTGCCCCTGCCTATCTGGTGCATTCCAACTATTCTTATTTTTCTTTTGAACCCCTTAATCATTTTCATTCTCGGGCCTCTTATTCTTCCCCCTCAACCTTTATTCTAGCTTGAGTTCTTATTCTAATGTTTGAGCCTTTTCCATGACGTCTTTGTAAGTCTTTAGACCCAAAGTCTTTATGATATTTTGGATCTCCATCTTGAGACCTTGTGCAAATTGATTTGCCTTCCTTTTCTCCTCCCTGATCAGATCTGGTGAGAATTTGTCCAGTTCAATGAACTTCCTCTCATATTCAGCTATGGTCATGTCCCTCAGACAGTACCGTACTTGTAAACAGTACCGACGTATATGTGAATAGTAATACGTACTGAAATGAATAACGACATCTCTAATCTTAAATAGAGACTAGGGCAGAGTTATTATACATGCTTTGATTAGTAGAAACCCTCCAATTGCTTCAAAAGAGGTGCCCAACAACAGATCTTCACTAATGTTATGCAGAAACTAGGGTTTTTCCCTTCTTACTACTATAACAGTTGTCTAGAACAGTCGAAGAACAAGAGAAGAAAAGAGAGTAAGCAAAGAAATTATTTCTTTCTTGCTGGAATAAATTTTCAGAATAAGGGGGGGGGGGGGGGGTAACACCCCAACCCCTGAGACATTGAGCATTGGCG
>JAJIYU010005029.1:0-23056 GCA_030144865.1 Tinospora cordifolia
ATTTTAATTGCAAGACCATGGTTTCATGCAGTACCACGGTCCTGATTTGGGGACCATAGTCCTCATGCGCATTTTCTTTTTAACTTTGGGTTATTATAGTCTACACCTCCCCCCCCCCCCCCCCCCCCCCAACCCTACCCCAACATACAACACAAAGATAAACCAAATCAAGAACCTATCATTGATGATCCTTCTTTACAGAGGAAGCATCTTCCCCAAAAAAAGCCATGCGGAGGCGTTTTGGTAAATAAATATTCCAAGTAGATGGGATCAGTGTCGTCAAGGCAAAAAGCTAGAACTAAGCAATAAGCCTCTGTAAGGCATGGCGGGGCCTAGGCAAACCACAAAATAATTATTTAAAGTTTTCTAAAAAATTATTTATTTATCCATTGGTTCCTTATTCTAGATATATATATAAAATAGATATATTATACTAAAATAAATGATGAATTACTGATTTTAGTATATTATTTAATTTTTATTGATTTAGAGTTTAAAATTAAAATTTTCTCAAGCTGCTAAAAAAATAAATTGCAACTAACTCCTTAGAGTGCCTAGGCCTAAAAAATAAATTCTAACCACCTCCCTAAAGTGCCTAGGCACTTGAGGGACCTAGGCGACACCTTGACAACATTGGATGTAATTAAGGTAATAGTCACACCAAGAATGCATATAACTAGCACAGGAATGATAGGAGTAGATGTTTCAAGTATGCAACAATTTAGGGTGTATCTTAATCTCTGATGCAATCATGCACATTATCAATATGGAACTCAAATATATACAAAGAATTAAAATAATAAAAGAATGATTTACTAGACATTTAAGGTAAACTAGCTGGAAATAGAATGCACAATTGAAGAATAGTGCAATAAAAATGAGAGAGTATGGTCAACATAAAGAATCAAGGGGCAACCCAAGTCATTATTTCCATTCTGTTAGGCATAATTATCCTTTACAGCAGATGTAATTCATTGTGTTTAGAAAGGTCATTGATATGGAAGGTTTAGCCTTTATTTGACAAAAGAATTAACTTCAATTCAATAAAATGGATATAAGACCAAACATACTCTTCAAGATAGAACTAAAGAGCATGCGGGTTTATCTAATATCTTTTCCAATTATTGGTGCGTCAGTGGTGACTTCAACACCACACAGTGCACGAGGGATAAACTAAACTGTTTAGCAGTCTCAACAAGGATGAAGGAATTTGATGGATTAATAAAGAAGCTTCAACTCCATGACCTTGTGTTGTCCTATCTCCCTTTAACCTGGATGAATGGTTGTTTAACTCCTAGAACGTCTAGGTAGGATAGATACCAAATTGGTGTTCGGAGGGATGAAACCTTTCATGTTTCCAAACAGGAAGTCCAGATGAGAATGTATCAAGCACTAGCTCATCACTCTTGACACCAAAATTGGAGTATGGGACCTTCGTCCTTTAAGTTTGAACATATTTGACTCTTTTACCCAACTTTGGGAAGCCGATTGTGCAATATGGGATCAGTCAAATGTTCAATGGTGAGCTGGGTTTCAATTTATGCAGTACCTCAACGTCCTGAAAGGAAGATTAAGAGAGTGGAGCAAACATTTGCAGCTTAAAACCATTAAAGAGAGCAAAAACTCACTTTAAGCTCAATGATCTTTACTAAGTAGATGGGAAGCTCCACATGGCCTAAAACTGGTTATCAACAGAAGGTTGGAACTCTCAGGAAATCCCGACAGCTGAATATAGGCTTGACAGAATGACTAGAAGAGGAAATAAAAAAACCAGTATCCCCTAGGTCAAAGAGGGAAACACAAAATTTTACTTTTATACAAATTGCTCAGTATAAGAGGATCTAGGAACTTTGTTTCCATAGTAGAGAGAGATGATAGGTCAGTGGTGGAAAATGTTGATGACATTTGTCAATTGATTGTGGATCACTAAATAATCGAGATGGGGCATTGAAGGTACTAATTAGAATCAAATATCACAGGAGCAACAACAGCAACACCTAGAAAGACATTTTGACATGTAAGTAAGGAACATAGTATCTCAATGTGAGTGAGAAAAGACCAGAAGAACAAGGAGATGGTGAAAGAGGATGTCTACAAAGTAAGGAAGTTCTCTTATTATGGAATTCTTAAAAATGCATCAATGAAACCCATATTTGCCTTATACCCAAGTAACAGAACTCTATTAAAGTTGGTGACCGTTGGCCTCTAAGTTTTACCACCAGTTTATCTAAGATCGTTGCTGGAACCATCGCAATTGGCAATTCATCCACTCTACTATTGCTGACCAAAGATGGCCTTTTTGAAAAAAAAGACAAATCACTTATGAGCTAATTGTAAATAAAACAATGAATGATTGCAAAATGTCCAATGAAAAAGGTTTTCGGTTAAAAGTGGACTTTGCAAAGGCATATGATTTTTCAAAGATGGAAGTTCTATGATTTGTGCATGGAACAAAAAATTGCAAAAATTCAGTGAACTTTCATGAATTATTTCCTTTTTTTTAACCATATTGATGCAAAATAGAAGCACAAAAATTTTAAAAAATAAATCATCAAAATTCAAGAAATTCAGCCCCTAACCAACACAACATGATGCTGAGACTTACTTCTCAGATTCAAGTCACTCATCTACCATTTGAGTGTCTTGTTATCTCCCGCGTCCTAGCCTTCAGGCGAGCGGCAAGTAGGCGTAACCCCATCATAGATTAGTTAGGTTTAAACCTAGACAACATGCGTCATCAAAAAATTCAAAAAACTTTGATAGATTTTCTATTTTTCAATTAAAAATGCAAAATTTTAACAAAAGTCAACAAAATTTATAATTTTCAAAAGAGAAAGTAAATTTTTTTAAATTACAAAAATATGAAAAATAATGATAATTATATATTATTATAATTATACATTATTTTGAACTTTCATCAACCAACATAACAATATAAAATTTAAAATTTAATAAGCTAACAAATTACAAATTTCTGCTATATGCCTTACCGAAAGGATAAGAAAAGAAGCAAATAAATTAATAAAGTTCAAATCAATGTTATTAAGGCATCACTAAGCAATGACATAATCGCTAGAGTGAGATGTTTGTAATTTTTTTCATTTTTTGTTTTTGGAAGTCTTGAAAAACAATTATTTTAAACCCTAAATCAATAAAAATTAAATAATGTATATAAATGAATAACATAGTATTTATTTTAATATATTATCAATTTTCACACACATACACATACATAAACACAGATGTATATATGAATCAAGGGATTAATGAATAAATAAATATTTTTTGGGCCCTTTAGATAATTATTTTATAGTTTACCTTATACCTATCTAGGCTCCACCTAGCCTCATAGAGGCTTATCGCCTAGGTTTGTCTTTTTACCTTGACAACACTAGTTGAAATAAGATAATAATTTAAAAAATAAATAAATAAAAGTGTTCTTGAAGCTATTTTGTTTTATTTAACTCCCATAGAACAAAAGATTTAGCAAACACATTTGAATAATAAATTTATAAATTAAGCATGGTAAACTTCAAGCTAGCAAGTATAGATTGAAAAGCATGTTAGCACAAAATTGAATATCAAAACAAAGAAAATGAATTAAGAATTACAAAGATAGGTTTTGCTAGGTTACTTACTAGCATTTTTATGTATTGGAAGTGTCATTTCATATTAGTTTTTAGTTTATACTACAATAAATCTAGATGCAAAAATTTTGTAAGCTTCTCTAAATTAGTGAACTCTTACAAAATTCTCCTCAAATTGATCCAAATTTTCAAGTGATGGAAATCAAGTCAAGAACAAATCCTCACTCTTGGATTTTGTGATAGAGAAGAAAGTTAGCGGATGCAAATTGAGGAAATGGATTTGGTGGGATGCCTCTTACGTTCTCCGTTTTCAATGGAAGATCTACCAGGTAAAATTGTAAGCCTCCAGAAGGTTAAGGCATGTAGATGTGGGCCACCCCCACCCACGCCTCCCGCCCCCCACCCCTCTCTTTCCCTTCTTTTCTTCTTGGCATTACAAAGAAAGCTAAAATGATGAAGGTAATGAATTATTTCCTAGGGGTGAAGAAGTCATCCATTTATCTTATATCGAATATGTTAATGTTTATTTATTTTCTGTGAGGAATGATGGTATCAATCTAAGGAGCACAATGGACATCATCAAGTGTTTCTATGTCATCTAGACCTTAGTGTTAACTATTCTAAATGTCAATTATCAAGTATCAGTTTACCAAAAGATGACGTGTTGGACATGGTAGAGAGGATTGGTGTTTCAGCTGGATGTTCACCTTTGAAATATCAATGAATGCTCCCTGGTGGAAATCCTCTAAAGACATCATTTCACAACCATGTCATTCAAAATATTAGTAGAATTTTCAAGGGGTGGTTTATGTCTGCATTCCATATGCCAAAGTTAGTGGCATATGCTATTGATAGATAGGTGAAGAACTTCTTGTGGAAAAACAAAGATGAAAGTAACGGCTCCGAGCTGGTAGAGTAGGAAAGGTTCAAGCAAGACAGTGAGTATGGTTGTCTAGGAATTGGAAACTTATTAAAAAGGAATAAGGCCTTAGCGAGATAATGACTATGGCATTTCACAAAAGAAAGATGCCCTCTAGGGTCAGATCATAAGGAACAGCTATTGTTTGCAAGATAACAATAGGGATGCCAGTATTTGCCTTCACTCAACCTTTAAACACCCTTGGAACTCCATTCATCCTATATCTTCCATTTTCTCTTCTCTTATTAAGCCCAAAGTTGGGAAGGGCAACTCTAAGTAGATTTTCAAAAGATGAATGATGTGGTAATGAAACCCTTCAAGTAAGGGTTCCTAATTTACATGCCTTATCTAGCTTACATAATGCTTCCATATCTTCATTCACCTTCCCCCCAATCTATTGAGGACGTTGTACATGATTGGAACTATTTACACTGAGAAATCTTCCCAATAGCTCTCTTAAGGAAGGGCATTCTCTCCACTAGTGTCTATGATCTTGTGACCTTCAAGACATTAAGGACGTGAGTTCTAGGATTTTCCACTTAAGTCCTGCAAGGCTATGTCTTCTTCTAGGAATGCTCCAGTTTTTGCCCCCACTAACTTTTTTATTTGGAGTGCCCCTATCCACAACATCAAAATATTGGGATGGCTTATTGCATGTAGAAAACTTATTTGTGCTAACATCCTTCCAAGAAAGTTTCCAAAAATCATGATCAATCCTCCATCGTTGTTTATGCAAGAGAAATGAAGAGAATGTTGATGACACGTTTAGGGAATGTAATTTGGTCAAGGAGTTGAAGTCAACTAATGTCAAAGATATCACTAGCTATGCCCTTCAAACTCTAGCACATTTTCTTTTTTACTTTTCCTAGTGTTCGAGTGAACTATAAACTAAAACAATTTGGTTTTGTACGTATTATGCTCAAGGAACAAGAATTTGATATCAGCTTGACTTTGATCACTTGAAAATTGAAACTAATTTGAAGAAATTTGATTTGACATGAAGAATTTTTGTAATGATTCACTTAATCAAAGAAGTTTAAAGAATTTCAGCACATATACTTGAATATCTAGATTTATTATAGTATCAGCTGAAATGTAAACTATATAGACTCTTTTAATACATACAAAGTACAAATAAGTGACCTCACAAAATTAATCTTGTTAAGTGAGTTGATAAATTTGAAAGATAGCTTTTGATCTAAATTCCTATTTTTTGTTTTGATATTCAACTTTTTAGTAGTTTGGTTCTCAACTTGTACATTTGCTAGTTTGAATTATCCCATGCTTAATTTATTAGTTTATCATCTAAATGTATTTTTCTAATGTTGTTTAATCAATAAAGTTTTTTTTTTCTTATTTCAGAACTTTTTTTATTTATTTACTTCTTTTTTTCTCTTTTGGGTAAAGCATATCATATAACTTAGAATTTGTTAGATTGTTAAAATTTAAAACTTATGCTAACGTACAGGTTGATGAAGTTGAAAATGATATTCATTATAATTATCTCTTGCTTTCTACTGGTAAAATAACGTTATCTTTTACTTCTTTGTAAAATTTCATTAAAGATTTTTTTAAGTTCTTTGCATTTTTTTTTAACGGAAAAATGAAAATTTTATTGAAGCTTATCAAATCTTTTCGGAAATTATTTCAGTAAGTTTTGGCAACTATTTTACATCCACTTCTCCTTTAATGGTTAAAAAAGAGAAATAATTCATGGAAGTTCCTCAAATTTCAAAAAATTTTGAACCAAGATTTTTCTAATTTTTTGATGTATTAAGACTGAAAATAAATAAATAAAAAGTTGAATCTTCAACGACAGTGTTAGTGTTTTTCATAGTACTTGGGACTCGGGAGCAAGCGCTGTTTTGGTTTGCTACATAAGTTTAGGTAAGTTATCTGTTAGATATAGTTTGGACTTTGGTTCTTGAACTTGAACAACATTCTGCAATTCCAATAGACACCTCATCCATTTGGACGTTATTTTACTATATCTTCATAGTGTGTTTCTTGTCAAAAAAATAAATAAATAAATAAAAGAACTAAGTGTAGTTTAGAAATAAAAACACATATAAAGTGTATGTAATTAGAATTAGAATGCTATAATGAAAGGTATCAAAAGTAAAAGACCAGAACTTAGAAATTAATTCATGTTGCAAATGTTTAAGCATAGCATCAATGGCTAATAGAATGGAAGAAAGTCATTTGTGGAGTACTAGAGTTTTGACTTGATTACATAAACTTCACAAATAACATAAAGCGCATTAAAGGATTTAAAGCATAAATCGAGGCCCAATAGAAGAGAAGTCCAACCCCAACTAGTTGAGTCAAAATTATATGTTAATATTGTTGAAATCAAAAAGCTTATAAATAGGATGTATTGGTGGGATGATGTCTAGGGCTAGGGACTATGGTTTGATTGAAGGGTTTAAGGTTGGGAGTCATGAGGAAGAAGTTACACATCTCCAATTTGCCAATGACTCATTTGCTTGGGGGGAGAGGATTCTAGTATTCACAACAACACAAAGATTGTGGAAAATTGTTGGCTGCCTGGCATGGTAATAAACCTGACTACTAGTCTAATCACTAGAATTAATGTGAGCTAAGGCTGGTTGGTGGAACAAGCCACATCCATTGGGTGCTCAATTGGTGCTTGGCCTATAAAATATCTAGGGAACCCCATGCGAGAAATCTGTTGTCCATGGACTTTTGGAAGTACATAGTTTCTAAAGTGTCTAGAACATTGGATTGATGGAAGCAGTGCTTTCTGTCTAGGGGGGTGTCTAACCCTGATAAAGTTTCTTTTGGATGCTCACCCAGCATATTTTCTGCCAGTTTTCTGTGCTCCATTAAGGGTAATTATGTCCATTGAGAAGATAATGAATGATTTTCTATAGGAAGGAATGAAGTCTTCACAAGGGTCTCACCTAGTGGCTCGGTCCATCGTCATCAAGAAAAAAGAGGACAGTAATTGCAGTATTGGCAACATTACTAGGAGAAACAAGTTTTCAGTGCTAAATGGTTATGACAGTTTCCAAAGAAATCAGATCAGTTGTAGGCTAGAATCATTGAAACTACATGATCTTAAAACCAATGAGGTGCTAGAGTTTCCCATAGTTCGACTTTTAGAAATCCATGAAAATTTATTGCCTCCAGCTTTTCATTATTCTCTCTGCTATTGTGGCCAAAGCTTGGGAACAGAGAATTAATTAGATTTTTGGCGAGGTTGGGGGTGGAAATGAATCCTTCCAAACCCTCTTTCCAAATCTTTAAAATCAATGCCCTCTTCAAGAAAATCCAATTAGGATGTTCACCAGCAATCCTGGCCTATCTAGAATTTCTTGGAACTTTCATTTAGGTCATCATATCACACCTTGCATTCTCAATGACAAACATTCCCCGACACAAATGTAAGACAAACGTGCACTCACAAACACCTCCAATCAATTGCTGTGGCCATTAGATCAGTCTGGTGTATGTACTACTAAATCCTGTTTCTGCTTTGATAGTCACATTCCACTGCCACTTCCTTTTTATGGAAAGCATCATTAGCACCATTTAAAGTTAATTCTAGGGTCAGGTTGCCTGCCATGAGATGATGAACAATAGGACCAGATTGTAGAAAAAGCACCAATCTATGTGTTTGTCTCCTCAATGGCGTTAACTGTGCACACATGACTCATAATGAATCTTCTACTAAAGCTCTGGCTGTTCCTTTACACAGCAATTTTGGATTATTGGCTTAGACTTTTCCTTTTCATAGTCATAGATGGTGATTGAAGAGAATCAATCTTCCCTTATGTTGGGGTAGTCCTTACTCAATGGAGGAATAAAGTAAGCGTTCAAGAATGAACTGCATAAAATGAGAATTCCTTTGCTCGGCCTTTTTTCTTTTAAGAAAAATCCCATAAACAGATAATTGATTGTTTATAAATGTATTTGTGATAATTACTAGAAAACATTTATTTACTAGTACATAAAAGAGCCCCATTTTATGTACCTTGCTCTGCACTCCCATGTCGTTGAGACTGTCTTGGCAATCTGCTTTTTTTTCCCTTATTGAGAAAAAAAATTTTCAAATAATCACCATGAACACGATATGAAACTAAGGCACTAGCAGCAATGTTTTTGGCAAATTCAGTTAGAGAGTTAGACCACTCATGATATTAATATAGCATTCGTTACTGCTACTATTATCCAACAATTAAAAAAAAAAAGAAACGAAATAGTTGGAGATAATTGTAGGAGACAAGTTTACCATCAACCAAGAACCTTTACCCAGCTTCTGCTGATGTTTCAAAGACTGTTCTATTCAGAGTTTAGGCATAAACCAGAAGGATGTATTATTATGATATTCATTTAAGTTCAAGTATTAAACTTTTTCTTAAATACGAAAAGAAAACAAGCAAAAGAGGAATCGATTATCTCATACTGATAAAAAGCACAAAATCTTCAACAAAAAAACCAACTTACCAATCAACCTAATTATTGCAATAGCAATGATCAATGTGAAAGAAAACTAGCTTTAAACTGAGGCTATCATCATTAATATTTCGAATTTAAACTGCATTACTGTGGTCAGCCAAAAACTTCAACCTGAGAAACTCTAGTCATTTCACTGGAATCAACACATTACAGCCAAGGGTTTTGCAATAAATGATTGAACATGCTTCCACACACGTAGGACTAAAACCTTTCAAATTATTCAGATTGAAACCCAAAGTAATGACACTGAAAAGAAAAATGACAGTTTTTCGAATTCAACAAAGTTCGCTCAAACTAAATCCAGAAACGCTCATTTCAGACTTCAAATCCCATTGATCCATCAACAACCCAATATTCACACTAAAATCATCAAACCCAGATGGATTTTCCAGGTATAATCGACGAGAAAACGCAAAACAAACCCAACTTGCTCCACCACCCACCCTTTCCAACAAGAAAATGAAATATCCAAAACGAAATAATACCCCCAAAAGGAAAGAAATCAAGGAAATTTCGGACATACCCAGGTTGTTCTGTCGTGAAGAAGCTTAGGAATGCAAATAGCAATGAAATCCAGCGCTTTGAACACGCAAATCAATGGCCCAATCATTCAAGATCATGCTGACCCATCTCCTCGTATTTTTCTGAAACCATTTTGGGTAGCCTGCCTCCAACACCTCCATGACAGGCACAGCAGTGAGGAAAAAAAAAAGAAAGAGGGAAGAACTTGGTAGGCCCCTTATTAATTACAGATTTTTATAAAAATTACATAGTTTTATCCCAAAAAAAAAAAAAATATATATATATATATATATATATATATATACACACACACATAATTTATTATTACAAAAATTACTATTATTGTGCTATAGGGGGTTCTATTAAAAATGAAAATCATAAATTTTATATATTATTTTTTGTATTTTATATTTGCTATAAATATTAGTAAAAAAGTAAAGACAATATAAGTATTTTTTTTAAAAAAAAGTCAATAAAATTAAATCAATCAGATGAAAATAAATTCGGTCGGATTTTACAAATACATTATATCTGAATATGAATTGTGTTTTATTTATATTATCTAAATATTTACAAAATTTATCATAGCTCATAATTGAACATAATAATGAAGAGAAATGGTTGGTCCCCTTCTAGTTATATGTTTGGTAAAGGTTCCTTGTGAAAATAATTAAAGAATGTAGTAGAGAAAGATAGAAGCGGACAAAGAAAGGGTTCTTTTCTATGCACCTATGTACATGTGCAAGATTTGCTACGCATGAAAGCCTTTACTGCTCTGGCCATTTGCTTATCCTGTTAGGCATTTCTTTTCTTTCTTCAAAACAATTGATATTATGTTAGGGATTCTTTGCATCCACTTTCACCATCATTTGCTGAATGGGGGCCCTAAGAGGGAAAAAAAATAACCTGAAGTTGGACAAAAAAGTATGCAAAAAATGAATGGGCAAAGGTCAGTAGGTTACCTTCTCTCACATGGGTCCTTTGAAAATGAAGGTTTCCTTTGTCTCACATCACCTTCTTCTTCTTCTTCTTCTTCTTCTTCTTTTCTCTCTCTCTCTCTTTTGTGGGTGGGGGGAGGGGGGGGCGGGCAATTGTCAACAACTATTCATTCAATGATAATTTTTTTCAAAAATAAAATAAGCGAGATTAACATTTATTTGAGTTTGCACCCACTAAATAACAAAAATTCTACCAAATATTATTTTTTTTCTTATTTATTTTCAAAATAACACTCAAACTAAAATCATAACATAAATATTATGATTTTAGGGTACCCTTTTGGTATGTCTCATTTAGTGTGAAAGAATGGATCATGGTTGTTAGGATGTATATAAGGAAGGTAACAACGATAGAGGCATATCATATGTATCTTCATTATTTATGGCCAACTTATTGAATATAGGTGTTCTACATCCACATTTTTTATTAATATTAGCAGCACACATGGCAATTGACACATGCACTCTCTTACCAACCCAACTAAAACCATCTATTCATATATATGTTGTTTATTAATTTGTATTAGCTGGCATTCTATGGTGTCATAAGTATTGAAATTTGACTCATGTCCTCAAATTAAGTGTCCAAGCAACAGGAATTCTATTAAAAATATTATAAATATATTATTGCACTTTTTTATTCTTTTATATAAATATAATATTTAAAATTATTAATAAATAGCTATACACTTTAAAATATGAAATATGTATACACTTAATGATGATAAATATTATACTTATCAAAAAAGAATATAACTATAATAATTTATTTATTTAATAATACTACACATACAAAGAAAATTAATTAACATTTCAATGGCAAATGTTAATATATCAAAGGAAAATTTCTAGAGATTTTTTATTTGCAACCACAAACAATAAAAAAAAGAAAAACCTTTCTAAGAGAATCTTACGCTACATGCACTCTAATTTTTATTTTTATTTTTATTTTTTTTGGGTCAAATACGAGATACGTAGGACATAGTGGCTCCATGGTATTTAATCGGGGGGAGGGGATACATTCAATGCACCCCGCGTTTCCCTTATCCCAACCAATTCGTCCGGAGGCACCCCTGGTGGGGTTGGTGACGTCTTAAGGCTTTTGCCGGAAGCAGGTGCCATGGGCCACAGTCACCACAACCTCTTAACATATTATAGAATTTGATGTCCCATTTATGATTTCATACTGCCACATAACTCATAAGTTGTGTTGTAGCCAAAAATCTCTTCTATTGACTATGGTTTTGTTAAAGCCGTGTGGCCCGTAACAAATATATATATATTAGCGTATGTGTAACCTATTTTTTTTTTTTTTTTTTTTTTTGTAAAAGAGAGAGTGATAGTGGTTAGAGTTTGAAAAACTTAAGGTTGTCATATCTTTTGCTCTCGACATGTTGAAGTTGGGAAAAAGGAATGAAGCTCTAAGAAAGAAGAGGTACTTAAAAATTGTAACAGTGTTCAACATTTTGCACTAATTTGTTGTTATCGATGAGATACCTACCATCACCGATGTTGCCAACTTGGATCACCCCATAAGTTTTTTTTGTGTTGTTGGCTATTCTTTTCTAGTTCTTTCATTCTTATTACTTTGTGTTCTCTATTGGTTTCTTTCTTTGCATTTGGCTATTTTGGTTGGTGTTACATCATATTGTCATTATTAAGCAAGATCTTGAAAAGTTTGTTGCATACAAATATTCAAGAAGACACCTAAAAGAACATTCCCAGGCATTCAACCATTTTGCTATGAGTTATATAAGAGCCTAGGTTATCTAGGGTTTACGACAGTGGAAAATAGTGCAATGATCGTTAGAAGTGATGGTTTTATCAAAGCTGAGGTGAAGCATTTTGTATGAGAACTCAAACTTTACCTTATAGCAAAGATAGATGAGAAATAACCTTATCTAAAAAGGGCTTTATATATGCATTCGAGGCATTGCAAACAACTAACTCGTTGAGCCCTTTATTCCCATAAAATGACAAAAACCAGGGTCATGCAAGAGAAGATTTGTGCCTATTAAGGTATGCATAAGTAATCAAATTGGCATCCTGCAAACATTCAGAATTTGTTTGTGAATGAGTCAAATTACTTATCCTTTAGTTTATGTAACACCCTCATCTCCTAAGTATTTACTTAGTCTAATTTATTGCTTAAAATCGGTAATTAGTTTGTTTTAAAACCTTTATGGCAATAGAATATAGTGGAAACCTTTTTTTTTCCTTGAAACCTTTCTTTTTGAAAACACTTCTTTGATTGATAAATTAAGAAGCACGGTTCCTTTACAACCAGTCTAAGGAGAATTACTATTTTGTTTCTTTCCTTCCTTTTCAAGACATGGTTTATTAACTAGTAAGTTTAAAATAGTGGTGCTTAAAACATCTTTGATATTTGATGTTAAACATCAATACATGTATCACAATTCCAAAGAATAACTATGTTCAACCTTTTCAATTAGGGCATACAACCATACACTTAATTATACAAAGTTCCCAAAATAAGACAGTCCAAAATACATAAGAAGAATGAAATAAATAGCCAAAGGGCGATCCTTGCCCCCATGTTAATAGGTACCTATACTTGAAAGATAAAAGGGGTGAGCTCTATTAGCCTAGTGAGTTTATCTTCTAGCTAATCAAACATAAACATACAACAATTATGCAAAATTTCAATACATTAGGTGTTTCTAACGACCATTTATTTTTCAGTCAAGCACCAAGTAGGCTAGGTAAGCTCTAAGGTAGTTTATAAATCATTGCAACCATTAAGACAACAATTGACTATAGTATAGTGCAAATGATCCATATCTTCACGAGAATTATAGTCAGTTGTGTTTTTTTAGAAAATATCTCAACCCACAAGCAACAATCAATACAGGAGGCTTTCAAATCAAAAAGAATCAGTAAACTACCAATGGTACTCGAAGGTCAACCCCACTAAATTGTAGATTCTTATCTTAACAATATCTATTATATGTGGTCAACAATAATGCATTAAGCAATATACTGATCAAATTAGTCATTTGTATCCAAAAAACACCTCATACTTCATGGCGTCATTGTACATAATGAGAACACGTCACGCAATTGCACAATATACAGGCACAGATGTACAGAATCAAGTATTCTAAGCATCCTCCTAGATCATGTTCGTAATAGTTGAAAGAAAATATTAATAATAATAATAATTAAATAAAGGTGTAGTTAGAAGGAGAAGAATAAATAAATATATATTAAAAAATTAGATATTCTAATACAACTAGGAGACTACGTAGAATTTCTATATATATCCTATTTTCTTCTACTTTAAAACATCCTAACTTTCCCAAAACCCTAGTGTAATACCCTAAAATTCATACAAAATTTGATAAATTAAAATAAATTCCATAAAAATATAAAATTATGATTCATATAACGTACAAGTATATGTGCGAAACAATTGATGAATCAGCGCAGAAATCAGAACTAGAAATGGTGACCATCCAATGGTTACCACAATAGTGACATAGACTACTGCGATAATGGTCTCAATACACAGAAAATGGAATTTGTCATGATTACCACTGTAGCGTCTATAATTACCACGGTAATGTGATTAAAACCCCAAAAAAAGAGAAAGGTTTGATTTATTGTGATAATGCGTGAATATATATGTGATACAGTGCGCAGAAAACCTAATCTCACTATTCTGTTCCACATCTGCTCGTCTCCGCTCACAAAGCAACCCTAGCCATCTCCTATGACATCGCTCCTCCCATATGAGTCCTAGGTCGAGTTTGATCCATCCCAACCCTCCCTAACCGTCACACAAGCCAAGGCAAGAAGAACTACACAGGAAGAATGTTGCAGTCCCATAATGTGACCCTAGGTCCGTGCAAAAACATGTAGCAAGGTAAGAACCAACTCACAGATGATCACATGATTTTCATATTGTGTTATGCTGCTAATATAATTGACTGTGATGGTTTAATAACATGTTGTTTCACTCTCTACAACAAGACAAAACCCTAAAACCTCTTTCAACACTCATTTGAGGTGAGTGGTTTAATAACATGTTGTTTCACTCTCTACAACAAGACAAAACCCTAAAACCTCTTTCAACACTCATTTGAGGTGAGCGAGAGTAGCAACGAATAGGAAAACGGTATAAATATCTTCTGCCTATCGAAATGCATGTTTACAAGTTTTAAGTTCAATGCGTCGAAGTCCTATACACGAGAGAAATGGGAGAATTGCAAACAAGAATACAGTTTTGAAAATCATGTGACTATCGCGGTAGTGCACTCCACACACAATTTTACCCATTAGTTATCGTGGTAACACGAAACCCTAGCGCAATAATGTGAACTCACACATTTCGACTACCGTGGTAATGCAAAGTGTCAAATATCCTCAAATTACCATGGTAACACTCAGGTCTACCATGATAACACGTCCCTGAATTTGTTTTTTGACTTTCAAACACAAACTACCGCGATCAACAAGATAGAAAGCGCCCTAATACATGTCGATCATGACCACTTTGCATCCCATTTGCCATATTGATTAGGACATCATTTAATTATGTATCAATGACATTGAATCATGGTATTAAATTACTACAGGTTGAGGATACGTGCATATTAGAATAACAAAGTGAGGATTTAGAAGGAATTGGACAAAGAATCAAGTGAAAATGAGTACCCTAAACTCTTTGATATTATTTTGGTTTGAATGTAAAACATGATTAAACGCTTATTTGCATTGATTGTTTAGAAGCATGCTAGGTGTGTGTGATACATATGAATGATTGCTTGTCTTTTACGATGTTGATAGCATGTTGTACTATAAATGTAATAACCCAAAATTTTGTCAAATAATTAAAGATAAATAAGTTTAATGAAATTAAATGAAATACGTAAAGTGATTTAACTTTTAAGATTTTAAGAAACTTTTGGGTGCAAATTATGGATAGGCAAATGAAGCCTTAATTTGATATTTAAGTGAAAATGTCAAATACATAGAATTAATTATGAAATTTAAAGAGTTGCTTAAGAAATAAAGAATAAAAATAAAGTATATATATAGGTTAATGTGTGTGTAAATAATATGTGTTTTAGTATGATGAGTGTTAAATATTACATATTATAGGAATATGTATATAGAAAAATTTACATAATTGAATAAAAATGTAGTATGCTTATATTTATCTAAAATAAGTACAACATTATATAAGTATCGATTTATAATTACATAAATAATGAAATGAATATATAAATAAAAATATATGAAAATGAAGAAATGAAAAATGTAGATTATTAAATTGTTAGCATTAAAAATATTAAAGAAATAAAAAAAATATAAAATGAATACAATATTAAAAAATAGAAAGGGAAAAAATATTACTAAGTCAATAAAATAAAAGGACATGTGCAATAAACCATGTTTACATCAATTAGAAAGTGTATAATTAGCAAATTTCGGATAATAGCAACCTTAGAAGGTAATTTTGGTAATAGAAACTGCATCTAACAGCCAGAAACGTGTAATTTGCATGATCTAAGATCCCACGACCACGATCAAGTCCACACTAAACGTCCGGATGCATCGAATCATTGAGATCCAACGGTCCATAATCAATATGCCCGATCCAACAAACGAGATCAAAACCAAACTAGCGCCCGGATACATCGAATCATCAAGATCCAACAGCCCACGATCAATCCATCAGATCCAATGGCTCACGATGTAGGCGCATTCGTTGATCGTGAAGGTACCGCGATCGAGGAAGATCGGACGGTCCAAGAGAGTTTCGTTGATCGCGAACGAGATCCACACACCGCTCTCGAGGTTGATCTGACGGTCCAGACGAGTTTCGTTGATCACGAATGAGATCCGCGTACTGCGCTTGAGGATGACCCAAGCGTCCAGATCAAAGCCGCGTTAGGTGATCGCAAACTGTGCTGCGCCCGAGGAAGATCCAACGGTCCCATATGCGTTCGGTGATAGCTATACAACATGATGAAATAACCTCATCGGTAATGAAAGATTGGTCCCATATGCATGGCCAAAATTCCAATGAATTAACAAATAATAACATGTACTTAGCCCATGGCCAAGTTCAACAATCAACTAAACAAAGACATAAATGTAGTGTGGGTCCCGTGCCCTACAAATTGGACATAAACTACAGTTTCCATCCCTACATCTCAACAACTGAGAAGAATGTCAAGACTACATAAAAGAATCTCCATTTACTTGCTTGCACGCAAATGTCTTCAATGATTTCCTGCAAAACGATTTAGTGGGGGTACGCTCAAGAGCCTAGTGGATCAACACATCTCAAATATTATTAGAGTCAAAAATATGAAACATGCAACCACTTATAAAGCATTTGGTGTTTCAAACACTTCAACTGTTTAGGCTAGCATTTTAGATCGAAAGGGGTTTCCTCGGTATTTTTCTATTTTTGAACTCTTGGAAGTAATGCTCTCAAAGCCAATTCATCATCATGACACAACCTTAAGAGTGATGTTTCACTCAACCCTTATGTAACACCCCAATTTTTCGATCAGACCTCCATTCACATGTTGTCTCACGTGTGGATCGTCGCCCGAGGATAAACTGGAATGCTACTTAGTTCTTTTTGAATTTTCTCAAAATAATTTAATTTTGAAAACTAAATTGAATTAGAAATACAAGTAAAACATGCAGTGGAATAAAAGTTATGGTCAAAACGTCATAGAGTTTCAGTACCATCCATTAAAAAAAAGAGTTTTCATTTGTACATTGCTCAAAACACTTATTTACAAGTCATTCACTAAACAAAGACACAATAACATACTAACTAGACCGACATAATATAGCAAAAAGATAAAGGGTTACCCTGTTACTTGAAAAACAAAATTAAACTTGTAAAATTGACGCCCGATCAAACCGTGTCTTGGTAAACACTTGTAAAATAAATATTGGGTGAGCTTGAAAGCCCAGTGGATCATCTCTACACATCACAAGCATTATACAAACTAAAATCCAAAACATTACAAACACTTACACACATTATTCGTTTCAAACAATGTTTTCTTTCAATTTTCGTCTATGACCGGAAGTGGGTTGCGATACCTCTCGGTATTCCCTGTGATCTCGTCTAATCATAGAGAGTATCGAGAAACTATCTAAAATCAGTCAAGTCCGTAGCATCACAGCCTAAGAGAGGGTACTTCCTGCAGCCTCGTAGCAACTCCCTAAGAGTACTAGCTGAAATCAACAGCTACGATTGGGAATACCTACGATCCGCCTTGTGGCACGTCGGTCTCAAATGATGACATATAAGAGATATCACCTCGACCCGCCTCGGGCTCGTCGATAGCACCGGTACGTGTTTTCTTAATTATCCTTTAATCTTAACTTAGTTTGTAACAGTAAAACATCTAAATCTTAAGCATGCAATAAGTTTTTCGTAACATATTAACTTCCATTTAAAAGAGATGAATAAAAGAATTATCAGTGCACATAAAGGAATTTATATATAACAAACCATTCATTCATAGCAAATACGCAACAGTTAAGTTCAAGTAATTTCACAGGATGCATTTACTCAGACCAACAGACCAATGCTCTGAATTTTAAATTCGCATAATACTGATGAGAGAGAGAATCATGCCCACCTGAGTTCTTGGGCGATGTCCTACCCCTTTGTCGCTAATGATCGTCCTATAACTTTTTATCTGCAAAATAATTATAGCGTAACATTTTCTCGATTAATAATCCTCATTATTTCCTACTACTAGTTTTCAAGAGGAATTGGATACATTTTGGAAGATCTTTTTGTGTCCTTAATAATTTAAGTGTTTTATAATTTCTCTTTCTTTTTATTATAGTTAAGTTATTATTATTTATATAATAATTACGAACAAAATAAGACTTCTATTTTGTAAAATCTTTAGTCTTATTTGAAATTTTTAGTATTATACTATTCCTGAAAATTTTATTATTTTTATCAATCCATATTGATTTATTCGTATTATCTATGATTCTAATTCAAATTATAATGATGAGAAATGTTACAATAATTTCCTCTTTGTTTAAAGCTACTAAAGTTTCAACAATTAAAATCTTTGAAATTTTCTAGCTTACCTTTAGATTCTTGAACGTACCGTTATAAGTTAATCTTAGTATTTGAAATTCTTTATTCTAATTTGTGTTTATTTATGTATAATTCTTGGTTCTCAATCTTAGTATTTTATAATTCTTAATTCTAACTAATGTATATTAATGCATATGAATTTTCCTATATTATCTTAGGATATAATTCAATCTACATTAATAATTCTCATTTTACTTTGGTTATTAATTGAGCATGCTTAAATTTCATAATCCAAAATTAAGGTAAATTTTTCTTACCTATTAACTCGGTCAACCCACCAGGTGATGAAGAAGATGCCACCACAGGATCTATTTCTTCTCTTCACCGTGCAGCACGTCCCAACAGGAATTATAGTCTTTCTCCTCCTTCAATCTTGCAACGGCCCGATTTCAGTCACTCTGCATCGTTAAGTGCTTCAGCTCAATCAAACTATGCATTGTCTCAAATCCTGAAATCACCATGATCAGCCATTCAACACCTTCCACCGTCCTTAGCTTAACAGAAATCAGAAATTGAAAAACTACAATTTCACCATGAATCCGATCCATTCAACCAGAAAATTGCTCTATTCCTTATTGATTCATTTCCAGATATCATTCATTGTAATCCAAAGGAATAAATTCAATTTCAGAATCACCACTTACCTCCCCTGTTCATCTTCTCCATGGACGGCTGCTGTTTAGCTCTGTTCCACCAAAATTCCAGCAGCTCCAACACCGTCTTCTCCTTTATTCTCAACTGTAGCACCAGGGTCTCTCGTTTCCAATGCCACCAGCTGATTCTCCTCTGTTTTCAATTGTAGCAACAGAGTTACACTTCTCTAATGCCACAACCGGTCACCCTCATTTTCAGTTGCAGCAGCAGCAGGGCGTTTCTTCTCCACTGAATTAGCTCTGTTTTCGGTTGCAGAAACAGAGCCTCATGCTTCCATTATTTACTGGTTGTGTTTCTCTCCCACAGCCGTTCAACTCAACATTATTCTCCTCCTCTGCTCACGGTTAGCCCACCAGCTCGTCTTCTTCTTCGTCTTCACTGGTTTCGGTTGCTTCCCTTCTTCTTCTCTGCAACTCCTCTTGTGATCACGACCAGCTACCTCAACTTCATTTTCCAGCTCCATTTTCCAACCATCATCCCTTTTTATAGACGTAGACGATTGTTCTCGAACTCTCCGACTCACCGCCAAATTTCTTCCGTGAGGTTCCCGATTTGTCTCTCCACAGCTTGAGTTCGAAGATGCTCGAATTTTCTGATTTACGGCGTTAAAGACACTCGAAATTTTTGAATCGCCAAAATCAACCTTAATTTGATTTTTATTTTATTTTATTTTATTTTCCTAAGATGATCATACTTATCTTTGTAGTTATTTAATTTCATTAAGTTACATACCTATTTCATTTATTCATATATTTTTTTTTCTAATTTATTAATTTAGCATTTTATAATCAATGGATATCTAATTTAAACCTCTTTAAATTATCTAATTTTCAAAATTTATTTTATCTCTTTGTCTTTGGCATAAGTTTCATAATTAGCCAAAATTTATATTCTATTTTATTTCTCCTTTGTACAAAGACTATAAAATTCGGGTTGTAACACCTTAGTTCCCTCTTCCTATTGCCATAATAGTATTGACACCTACCTAGGTTAGAAAAATATCTAAGATGATACCAGACTGCTGCCACAGTATTTGTATCACCGTTCTGGCACGTTAATATCATAATCGTGTTTATGATATAATGAGATTTAATGACCACAATTATGAGATAATAATTGTTAAACTCTTAATCGTGTTTATTTAATGACCACTAGCATGCACATTAATCGCATAATCAAAACACATGTGAACATCCAACATGCAGATAATTCTTAACATCAAGTCACGTAGATCATGCTGTTCCGCAAATAATATAAATGCATGCTCATTGAGATAATACTGGAACAACGCTGAAATCACATAGCATATTATTAACACATAAAAAAAGTGAGCAATCAAACAAGTAAATACCATTACGTTCCTAGCATGCTTCTAATTTTATAAAATAGTAAATACACAACCGTGCTTCATATTTGAGACTAAAATAATATCAAGAAGAGAGGATAATCACCTACACCAATTACTTTGCTCCGCTTGTTCTTACTCTTGCATTGATGGTTTGAAAATCTCAACCTAAGATTCATAGATCATTCTCTCAGTTTTTGTTATACTTCTAATAGTATAAAGTTAAGGTGTACTGATCTTCTTGTAATTGTAGCACAGTCTAGGTAATAGGTCAAAATTGGTTAAATGTCATGTATTTCTATCCCCCAAACATCTCAGTGGAAGGTGAGAGTACTATAGTTGTTTGTTTGCATGAGTGTGCACAACATATAGGATTTTGGCGCACTATCACGACGATGCAAAAACACATTATCACGGTAATGCAATACCCAAAATAGGCTATACGCACTACCACAATTGTGTACAACGATGATCTATGTGTGTTGTATGTTTTTATGTCATTGCCGTGGTAGAAGAAATCATTATTGCAGTAGCCCAAGAGGAAATTGTGCGTGTACAGTGTACTACCGCAGTAGTCGCGATTCCGTTGCACCTTCGTGCATTGGTTTTTTGTTTCCTCTTGCACATGGGACTTCGGTAACTTATCCTAAGATTCAAAACATACATTTATACCTCGCTCCTACTTGTTGCTCCCTTTGTTCGCCTCTTTGAAATGCTTTAAACACTTTTAGGGTTTTGTTATATGAGAAAGAACGATTGTGATCTCAAGTCATGTGCACATAGTGATAGAAAACGAGGATTAGCATGAGAATTGATGCATTACCTGTCTGCAACAACATTATTGTTTAGATTCTACACTGTATGTGCAACTCTTCCTCTAACAATTGCTTGTGAGAACATCAAGAGAGGGTCAAATGGTGTAGGTTCAGAACTCGAATGCATGTGGGATGAGGATGAATGTTGCAGAAGTCATTTGGAATCCATTCAGGGGAGGAGGTGCGACTATAGAATGAACCACGAGTTTTAGGGTTTTTACACACTGGACTTGACATATATACATATGCTTCATGCATTACTGTGGTATCGCACTACCACAGTAATCATAACTGCGCCCAATTTATGGGTTGTTATTATAGTAACGCGGTAGTCCATGACACTACTGGTAATCAATGGTTGATTACCATGTGGTGCTCCATTCTTTGCCTTGACCCGCCAATCCTTTCGTGCTTCAACTTCTACTTCATATGTATCATAATTTAATGGGTTTTCACAAAAATTTTGGTATGAATTTTGGGGTATTACAATTTATTATTCATTTGAACCACTGCCATGGGGTTAGTGACAATTATTATAGAGGTTAAGTTGATTCATTTCATGTAGTATATCATCCTAATATTGTTGATTATTCATATTATGAATTACTCTGATGATGACTCTGACGTATGATGAGATGTGACCTAGTATAAATAAACCGGGAGATGATATGAGAAACAGTAATATCCTGGAGCCGGGACATTGAAAGCTGGAGTGACCGTAGACTAATGTAAACGCGGGAGTGACCACATGTGATTATAATTATGTCTCGTGTTGAGAGACAACTGAGTCGACCATGGCTAATGTGGCCAAATTTTGAGGCAGGGTGTTACACCTAGAGTCGTCAAAGAAAAATAAGGGAACATCTAAAAATAATTAACGGAGTTCTCAAAACACATTTAAAGAGTGGATTGACCATCAAAGGTATAATTTATTCTCTTTTTCTTTACATTCTCTAGGAAAAAAAATCATAATTGAAAGTGATAGATATATATATATTGAAATTATGGATTGAAAATATATATAGATAATTTAGTTGTATGACATATATATATATATATAACACTAACCGGATGTGAGCATACCAATCGGTTAATATGGGTCAGCATACCAATTTGATTGATTATATGGGGAGCATACCAATCAGTTTAGTTTAATACATTACTCAGATGTGATTATTGATTATTGACTATTGACAATTGATAATGGATAATGGATTGATGTTACTAATATGATTACTGATAAATTTATATTTAAGTAAAATATGGGTGAATAATCTGCAGTTATATATATATATAATCTGTTAAGTTATTATATATAATCTGCATTTAGTAGGTATTAAGTTCTTATACAGATTTTGATATAATATATTTAATAATTAAACTGATTTCAATACATATATATATATTGTTTTCAATTTCTTTTCAATTTTATATTATTAAATTTACACTTTTCAAGTATTTTTTTTATGCTTATTTACTTTAACTACTATTCAAAATATTTTACAAATTTTTGAGATATTACATATAATCCAGCAATCCGTTATCATTTTATATGATAACGGATTATATATTATATTATATATGATCCAGCAATCCGTTATCATTTTATATGATC
>JAJIYU010005030.1:0-23092 GCA_030144865.1 Tinospora cordifolia
TTTTTTTTTTTACGATCGTCGCCAAAAAAGGGGTTACTAAGAAAAAGATCCTTTTTCCCCTTTTTTTTTGTTTGGTTTTATTTTTTTTTTTTTTTTTTTTTTTTTTTTTTTTTTTTTTTTTTTTTTTTTTTTTGACTTGACAAGAGGAGCAGTAGACGGGTACAGTCTATCTTCATCAGTGGATTCACCATCATCTTCAGTTTGCTGAAAAACACAATAGAAACGACTAATGATGACTTAAATTTTCGATAGAGAAATGATTGTAAATTGAGCATAATAATTATAATAGATTAAGGCCATGCATTTGATTTTGTCACCTTATTATGATGTCTTGCTAAGGTGCTCATGGTATGTGGCATATGTCTTCTAGGATACAACAATTTTGTTTTATGTGGGGTAACACTTTAATTCACTGGAACAATTAGACTAAAACTAACATACTCAACTCACAAATAGAATAAATATGCTCAAAAATATAAGGGAGTAAGATAGAAGGAGAAGAAAATAAAATGAAATATGTGACTGTTGGATTTAAAAATAAGAGAATGTGGTTATCTATTTATAAGTATATTGTGCTTGATCATTATAACTTTTTACATACCTTGGATCACATCTTTTGGCCTCTGGGTACAATTTGGTTGTGATAATCATTCCATTTCATCATACATTGTTATATCATGCCAACTAGATTTTGGTCATCAGATTCCATTTGACAGTCTCAAACAATGAACTCATATATCTTGTTATTGTATCGTGATCTATTTAATCAAAACCCCACGCCTCAACCCATGATCATCAAATCTGGATGTCTCCAATCTAATATCTCTTTTATAATCTTGAACATTTGATCTACCTTAATCTTAGAAAAGTTAAAATCTCTCTTACTCCTTGCGATAATGCACACATGCAAAGTACAAAGTATTATATACCTGATGTGCCTTCACACAAGAGCATACATGTTGTAAGTTGCATGCCACATGTCATGTAAGCGCACATGCAGGACTTGTGCATGCAAGTGATGCAAACATCATCCATTGAGCTTTCTTGAGTGTAACGTGAGCTAGAAATTTAAAACTCTAGTTTTTCCTTCACTTGAAAACAACATTTAGAATTTTACGCCTTTTCATGTGCAACTAAACAACTTTTCAAATAAAATATAGTATTTCACACTTAATATCAAGTAAACATCTTTGCATTCAATTTTCTTATTTATATATTTATGAGTTTAACTAAATAATTTTACGATCTTAATCTCAACATATTAAAAATTAAAAATCACTTTGATCTCATTAAAAATACTTGTGGAACCCACTTAAATATTTAGTTAAATATCACTAAAAAATAATTTTTTTAACACTGGTAAAGTTTTAAGTAGGCGTGGTAACTCGTATTGGTGGGTCAACCCGTATATTAATTGGGTCATGATATGTCAACTTGAACACAACCTATTTATTAATCAAGTTATGACCTGCAAATCCAAACATGGGGTGGCAATTTGTATTGGCGGGTCGACTCGTATATTAATTGAATCATGATATGTCAACTTGAATACAGCCTGTTTATTAATCAAGTTATGACATGCAAATCCAAACATGACACATTTAATAAATGGGTGATCCATTTTGACACATTTATCTTCTACTACAATAAATTAATTAAAAAGATGGTCCAACAAGACTTAGAACCTAGAATCTCAAAGTTTTTAAATTTAAACTTTAACTAAGTGAGCTGATAGACTATTTTGTTTTAAAAAAAAAAGTACTCTTTTAGTATTTGTTTATGTATTGTCCTTAATTTTTTTAAGATTTGCAAGATCAAGTTTTGTTTTTTTTTTTTTATTTGGGTTTGGTATTTTTTTATTAAAAAAAATTAAAAATAATGTTAAAAATTAAGCTTAGTGTTTTTTGATAAATAATGTAGTATTTTAGACTAAATATTATTTAAAAAATGTTAAAAAATTAGGATTAATGTTTTTCTAAGACTTTTTAAAGTATTTGAAAAATCAAGTTATTTGTTATATTTTTATTTGGCTGTAGCACTTTTTTGTTCAATAAACACAAAATAATGTTTAAAAAATTAATATCAATGCTTTTCAAATAAATAATATTGTATTTTATACTAAGATAAAAAAAGAGAGAGATATAATATTTTTTAATGGCATATAATATTTTCTATAGGCAAGTTGAAGAAATAAAAAGAGAATATATAAAATAATATATGCCTAAATTTTAAAATTATTAATTAAATAAAAATACATAAATAAATTATTAGAATTAGATTAAAATTTATTTTTAATGTGTTATTAAATAAATTAATATTAGATTAACTTATTTATAACATATTTGTAACATATTATTTTTAATCGTATTAAATGGTCATTTTTATGTTTATTAGGTTGACCTGTTTATGATTCGAATTTAATCTTATCTAATTGTGTTCAACCCATTTAGACTTAAACTCATTTATATTAAATCTAAATTTATTAACTTTGTGTTACGTTCAAGTTAGGTTGTCGCATCATGTCATAAATTGTCACCCCTAATTCTAACATAATTTTTGTATTGTAATTTGTAATGACTAAGCAGTTTTAACCTTGGAACTCCTCAAAATCAATTGCGGCCTCCAAAGACGTAATGCCTATACTTCACATTGATCAATAACTTTTCCTTAGGTAATTTACAATGAAAGTTCTTTTTCGTTGTCCTCCACGTCTTTCAAAACTTTACTTAAGGTATATAGTTGCAACAAGATTACCTAAAATCTTGGACAATTTCACAAATAGTTGCAACTCTAAGCAAAATATTGTCATCCCGCAATCTACTATAGTTGTTCATAAGATGTGGATTTCCCACTCTAAACAGCCATCTAAGAGATACCCTTGAAGTCTGCTTTTGAGATTATCTTCAATATGAGTTCATGAAACTGTGACATAATTTTATCTTACTAATGAATAGTGGGATAATTCAAATCTAAGCCAACCGACCTCATGAATTTTCTAAGGCTCTAGATTTTATTTCTTTTATTACCAAATAAGCCAACTATTGAGGTTAGGATTGCGTGTAACATCTCAAGTTGTGACCGATCTCAAGGGCTTTACCAATCGTGTTGTTGTGTCTCACGTAACAATCATTCTATTAATTAGTCTAGAAGGAAAGGAAGTACAATTTTATGAACAATTAGATGCTCCAAGACAAACAATCATTCTATTAATTAAGCCCTTTCCATGGCTTCTAAAAAAGAATTTGTGAAGACTGATAATTTTGTTTCTTAAGAAAAAGAAACCCACGCTATAAGTATAGTTAAATATAACCGTAAACCTCATTTATAATATTATTTAATTCTATAATCCACCTCCAGCTGTTTAGAGCAGCTGGTGATGGTATCTCTCTACTCCACAAAAAAGCAGGGATCGAAATATCCCCCAATATCGTAACTGTTGTTATCAAAAAAAAAATAAAAAAAATTCTATAATCCGTAAATTTTATGCTGTAACCGTTTCAATTTAATAGGTTGTAAATATAATTTAATACATTTTTATACTCGAGCTTATGTATGGAATTGCTCATCATTTTATTTAACAACTGCAACTGATATGAAATTATATAATTTAATACCTTTTTATACTCAGGAGCTTATATATGAAATTCTCTACAGTTATTTATAAAAGAGAGTATGATCAAGAATTCTATAAATTCTGCAACTACCCATGCAACTTCTAATAGTCAATTGAAACTTGGACAAATAACCACAATACACGTTTCTAACTTGTAAAGACTCAAAATCCATAAATTTTATCCTTGGCCGTGTTTAGTTACAATTGGATGAAAAAAAAAAAAAAAAAAAGATAGCCTCAAATACTTATTTTACCTTTTGAGGATTATCCATCCTGAGATTAATTATAAAAATATTTTTTAGTTTATTTTAGTTTTTTTTTTATTTCTTCCCTTATTCTTCATCATTCTGTCTTCTTTTTCTTCCTTTCATTTTTTTCTTTTTTCATTTTTTTAATTTTTTTTGTTGAATTATCTTATATTACAATGTTACACCATACATTGTATTGTATTATTTTAAATCCTAATTTATCCAATCCAAATATATCCTACCTTATTCTTTAAGAAAAAAAAAATCAATCACATCTTCTGCATCAAGCAAACCAAATGCAGTGGATGTCATCTTTAATATAATTCGTTCCATTGAACACGGTGTTGAGTCACGAGATTTGGCACTAACATTATTATATGCATCAGCAAGAACATGACATTCCATCTCTGTACTCGATTCAGAAACAAATCTTTAGTTTCTAAAATTTCAATAAATCTTTTGACCACTTCTTCCTCCATCATGGCCACCAAGGTTTCTTCCACCTCTTCCTCATTCATTACTCTGTTGAAAACCTCCTTATTGAGGCTTTTTATTAGACGAAATTGAAGCGAATTTAATGGAATCACCTAAAACTTCAATTGGAGTTGCAGCATTAAGTTGATGAATCCTTTGTTCATGTAATTTTAATAGGTATTATGCATCTTGCCATGACATAGTGCTTTGTTGAGAAGAAATTGTAGGGAAAGAAAGGTGTGTGCAGTATTATATAACTAAAACATATAGGAGACACAAAGATTTAACGTAGTGAAAACCTCAATATAAAAAAATATTGGCAAAATGTAAAAGAATCACTATGAAATAATAAATTAAACCCTTTTTTAGCAATTAATGGAAGAACAAAGAGACTATCTCCCTCTTTTAAACTAAAAGAGAATTAGGAAAAAAAGTAAAGAAGAGAAGAATAAGTTGCGATGATTTAAAAGAAGAACGGTGGTATTTATAAGCATCATTAGCCAAATTGCACTCATGTCTTATCGCACTACTCTATGTTATATCAAATCACATTTCAAGTAACTATGAATTGTCACTATTCCCCTCAACCATCTTTTCACCACTTCCTGCAAGCAACCATCAAATCTTAATATGTTGTAGGTGAAGCAACATCAAATTTTGTAGACAAGTCATCACAATGTTTTATTAATTATTCATTCTCTCAATTAAAACATTGTGACAACCTCCAGATTATAGTCTTCACATCAAATCTTAAACCCTTGATCCACTTTCCAAATTGTTCTAGATGTAGGTTAGGAACAAATCTTAAACTCTTGATCCACTTTCCAAATTCAAGTTCTACGCGCTTTAAAAGCTTTGAAAATCTCAAATATATCTGACTTATTCTTTATTGGGAACACCCAACATCCCCTTGAGAAGTCATCAATCAATGATACAAAATATCATGCTCCTCCTTTAGTTAGTACTGGTGCTTCCCAAACATCTAAATAAAATAAGGCTAAAATAGACTTGCTTCTAGCATTGGATTTACCAAACTTTATGTTGTATTGTTTATTGGTAATTCAATGCTCACAAAATGATAGATTTATCAAGTTGAGCCCCAAAAAACAATTTTTTATCAAAGATAATCTTCAACCCTCATTCAAATGTGTGGCCTAATTTATCATGCCACATTATTGATGAGTTTTCTTCTTGACGTGCTGATGCCACAGATATATCCCCTTCCTATAGAGGTTTCGCAAAGAGTTTGTACAACTTTGAAGTCATTTTTTTTTTGCTTTCATTATCAAAAGCGCGTCTTTAATTACTTCTATGATCACATCTTTTATTTGAATCTTATTGTAACACCCTCCCTCCCCCTCTTAGCCCATTACAATTCAGTTTCAGATTCAAAGGATGTAATTACCATGCAACCCTCAAATCAATAGTAAGCAAACACGTTAGTATCATGTGCGAACATTGTTTATGGCCACCTGAGAGGCAAATGCGTCACTTTATAATTTTCTCTTTCATACTCATTCTCAACTTTGTGAGACATTCACTTATACATATTTCATGAAAACACTTAGAAATCATAAAATAGCTCAATATCATTAATCAACTGGAATATTCATGGGGTACAAAGACCTTTGAACTTATTGAATAACATAACTTTAAACTAAAATGAGAACTAAGGCCAACATGCCCAAACTATAAAAGTAAATTCTAAAATAAAATCAACTAAGTAAACATCTGTACCCTTTAATCATCAATTCCCTGAAATGTTAAAAAAGGAAGGTGAGTTCAAAAGCGCAGTGGATCATCTTAAATATTTATGATATTATTTTAATCAAATAAAACTAACATGGCAAACATTTTCATAAATTAGGTGATTCAAACAATTGGCTATTTACTATTGACATTAGGACCGAAAGGATTATGCCTTACTACTCCAAATCTAGGGAGAGAGGTCAACTATGAACACTCAAAACTGTTATTTGTGAAGTGGGGTTGAATTCAAACACCTAGTTTTACTATTTGAGAAGTGGGGTTAACTTTGAACGCCCAAATTCAAATGTAAGTATCGGCAAGCCAGGTTCGGTTGGAACCCTCACGGTACCGGTACGTGGTTATGATCTTTGTTTAATCTTTCATTAATGATAGACAGTGCCATGATAAATTCAAGATAAACAGTAAATAGCATGTAATCATTGTAAACATTGTCGGCATATAGCATAGATTATGTCATCACATATCATTCATCGTTAGTTATATAACCGTAAGCATGCATATTCTACATGACATGTGTAGTCATAAAGCATGGATATTCAAAGCATAATCACACATCAAGCCTTACTTAGATCAAAATAATAAAGTAAAACCCTTAAATCATCTCCACCTTTGACGCTTAAATCCTTTGTAGTCCTTGTAATGTTATCCAAGCCTTCTTTGAGGATTCAACCTTCTTTTTTCATTCAAAGAGAGAACAAGAAGATTTTTTTTTCCTCTTGAACTAGAAGAGAACTAAGAAGAAGATCAAGAAGAAAAAAATGAGATGAGATGGTTTGACGAGAAAGAAAGGGTGGTATTTATAGGCTCTTGCCCACATGCATCATGTGTTTTGCTTGCCTACATGCTTTGTGAATTGCTTGCCCATATGCTTCATGTAATTTGGGTGAAATAACAGTTTTACCCTTAAGCGGTAAAATTACCATTTTATCAATGGTTTGGGTGAAATGACCATTTTATCCCTATGTGGTAAAATTACCTTTTGAGCCTTAAGAACTTATCTTGGGTTTTCCTAGCCTTAAGAATTACAATTTCTTATTTCCAAGTATTTTTTTTATTTACATTAACTATTATTCAAAAAGTTTTATAAATTCTTGAGGTATTACAACCTTCCCCCCCCCCCCCCCCCTAAAACAAATTTTGTCCTTAAAATTTGTACTTGTTCTAATACTTGTCTGGTCATATATTTTTGGTGAAGAGGTAAGAATATTTGTTCTTCATCTTACTTTCCAACTTTCAAGTTGTTTCTTTCACTCCATGATACTACTAGAGAACTTTGACTAATGAAATATGTTTCATTCTCAAGCTTTTTATCATGTGATCTAGGATTATGACCACTGCTTCTTCATATATGGCATTATCTTGAATGTCAATCTCCTCCCATTGGATTATGTGGAAGGGATCTGGTTTATATTTTCTTAGCATTGACACATGAGACACATTGTAAACTAAGGACATTTTATTTGGTAGGTCTAGCCCGTAGGCTCATTTGCCAATTTTCTAAGTATCTCAAATAAACCAATGAATCTAGGTGATGGCTTTCCTTTATTCCCAAATCACTTTATTCCTTTCTACGAACTAATTCTCATAAATACTCTATTACTTGTCTAAAATTTTAGAGGTTTTCACCTCTTATCTACATAACGTTTCTGCCTACTTTGTGCTGTGACCAATCTCTGCTAGATTTGTTTGACTTGATTATTCATTTCCTCCACCAAGTCTGGTCCCATAAGCTCATGGTCCTCAAAGTCAACCCAACAGGTTGGTGATCTACGAGGTCATCCATAAAGGGTTTCATACGACACCATCTTTACGCTTGTATAATAACTATTGTTATAGGCGAACTTTGCCAAGTGTAGATATTTGCTCCAGTTACTTTTAAAATCAAGGGCACAAGAGCTTAAGATATCTTTTAGTGTCTGAAGGACTCTCTTAGATTGTCCATCAGTTTGTGGATGGAAAGCGATGATCATGGTAAGTCTAGTTCCCAACTCCTTCTATAGACTCTACCAAAACTGAGATGTGAATCGAGAGTTTTTGTCTCACACTATGGTCTTAGGTACACCATGGAGTCTTACTATATCTTTTACAAATAGTTCTTCCAATTTATTGACTTAATCTGTAGATCTAATAGGCAAGAAATGCTCCACCTTAATGAGATGATCCACAATCACCCAGACGGTATCTTCTCCTTTTTCATTCTTGGGTAACCGACTGATAAAGTCCATGGCAATGTTATCCCACTTCCATTTTGGGATTGGGAGTAGTTGTAATAATCCAATGGGTTTTATGTCCTTTGCCTTCACTTGCTAATAGGTTAAACACTTTGAGACACACTTGGCTATATCTTTCTTCATTCCTTGCCACCAGTAAGTCTTTTAGAGGTTTTGATACATCTTGTTACCACCTAGATGCATCATATATTTGGTCTGATGGGCTTCATCCAGTATGATCTTTATGTTTTGTCCACTTGAGGAACACAAATTCTATCTCCAAGTTTCAACGCGCCTTCAATGTCAATTCTAAAATTTGTATGTTTGCCTTGTTCGATTCCTTTGATTAGAGTAATGATCAATTTATCTTTCCTTTGCTCTTCTTTGATACGATGCAGGAGGTCTGGCTAGCAAGTCATGTTGTAAAGGTTTCCTTGTCTTTTATCTGAAGTGACACCCAAGTTGAAATCCTCTACTGACTGGTACATTTGACCTTTTTTTCACATTTGATTTGTTGAACTTCCTACTCAAGGCATCCGCCACTACATTAGTCTTCTCTGGATGATAATGTAATTGGAAATCATAGTACTTAAGGAATTTCATCCATCATCACTACCTGAGATTTAACTCTTTCTGGGTATAAATATACTTCAAACTCTTGTTATATGAAAATAAATCAAACATCTCACCATAAAGGTAGTGTCTTCAAATTTTCAAGGCAAATACGACGGCTGCTAGTTCTAGGTCATGTGTTGGATAATTTTGTTCATGAATCTTTAGTTGTCGCGAAGCATACGCATTAACTTTTCCTTCTTGCATCAACACTGCATCAAATCCATTTTGCGAAACATTAATATATAAAACATATCCAACACCATATTTTAAGAATGACTAGGATGGGAGGTCGAAGTTGATCTCCTCTTCAATTCTTGGAATGATTGCTAACATTTCTCATTCCAATTGAATTTGACTCATTTTCGGGTTAGTTTGGTCATGGGTTCAACTAACTTTAAAAAGTCTTAGATGAATCTCTTGTAGTATCCAGCTAAGCCTAAGAAACTTGTGATCTCCATAACCATTTTTGGTTGCTTCCAGTCGGTGATAACTTCCACCTCATCAGTGTCTATAGAGATACCTTTAGTCGATACTACATGGCCAAGGAACTTGACTGTCTTCA
Organism: Tinospora cordifolia; assembly: GCA_030144865.1. Taxonomy (NCBI): domain Eukaryota; kingdom Viridiplantae; phylum Streptophyta; class Magnoliopsida; order Ranunculales; family Menispermaceae; genus Tinospora; species Tinospora cordifolia. Next base: position 9,493 of record JAJIYU010005030.1, read on the forward strand.
TCCAGAATTCACACTTGTTGAACTTGTCATATAACTAATTCCTTCTAAGGGTCTCCAACACAATCTTCAAGTATTCTAAGTATTTGTTTTTTACTTAGGGTATTTTAGGATGTCATCTACAAATACCACTACAAATTGGTCGGGTATTGTTTGAAACTCAGTTCATCAGATCCATGAATGTTGTCGATGCATTGGTTGAACCAAACGTCATGACTGTGAACTCAAAGTGTCCATATTGAGTTCTAAAGGTTGTTTTGTGTATGTCTAACTCTAGGATTGTCAACTAATGATATCCTGACCTAAGATCAATCTTTGAGAAATGAATGGATCCTCTCAATTGATCAAATAGATCGTCTATCCTTGCAAAAGGATACTTATTCTTCACTGTTGCTTGTTTCAATTTTTGATAGTAGACACACAACCTCATGGACCTGTCTTTCTTCTTCATAAACAACACTGGAGCTCCCTATGGCGATTCACTTGGTCTAATGAGTCCCTTTTCTTGGAGTGCGTCCACCTAAGTTTTTAACTCAATCAGCTCTACTAGTGCCATTTTGTAGGAAAGAGTAGCTATGGGATTAGTTCCAGGGTGAAGTTTAATCTTGCGTTCAACTTCTCTAGCCGATGGTAGTCTCGAACCACCTTTAGGTTTTGGATTTCCTTTTGATCTTTAGTATCTTCTTCTAAGAAATTCTTGAAATTTTTTTCTTGCATTATTCAATTCAGCATTGCTATCGTCAAGCTCCTAGGTTGTAATACCTTGAAAATTTTAAAGCGTACACGTCGCTTCGAGGGCAAAAATATTATATATATATATAATGAAAGATTATGGTTGAAAAGAAAATTCAAATTTGGGTGATTAAAAGCCAAAAAAAATGGTTTGATTTTACTGATTTTAATTGGGTGCTTAGAAAGTTTGGTTTGATTACAAAAAATAAAATAATATAATATTGTAACACCCCAACCCCTGAGACTTTCAATTTAAACTTTACCACAAGGCGACCGGGGCTGGTGTTACTTTCCAAGTATATAACTTAACTTTTTATTACAATTATTTCATGCCTTATTTGTATTTAAGATTATATAACTCAAATTTAGGAATTTAATAAGGCAATAATACAAGAAATAAAAGAAATTCATAACTCTATTTTTTGAATAAATTTGATTACATAATTCAATCTTGAAGAAAAACTATTACAGCGAAAAATCCAAAACTTGTGCAACATGCCCTTATATAGAAATTAGAAACTTTTCAAATAATAAAAAAAAAATTAACTAATATTCATGGTCTTCATGTAATTCAATTCCTAAAAAATAGAATGAATGGGTGAGCACATAGCCCAGTCGATTTTTTTCAAAACCACTAAATTACTAATTCAACATTAATAATACATTCAAATTCAAACACTTGTAAATCATTAGGTGTTTCAAACAACATTTTTTTATAGTTGTAAATTAGATTGAATAGGTTTCAAAGCCCTTGGTGTTCTTTATCAAAATACCTCCCTTGAGTGAAAAGACTTTTTTTTTTGTCAAATTTCATTGGACTCAGGGCCTAACCCATATTCCAAGTATTTTCGAACATCACCCATGTGAACTAATCACATGTAAAGAACACCCACAATGACCCTCATGTTCATTGTGATAGTACGCGGTTCTTAATCTCAACATCTTTCATTAAATCTCATAATCATAAATCATAAATAAATCATACTCAAGAAAAATAAATATAAATATTTTCAACATATAAACATTCAAAACATGAAAGCAAACACTTAGTATGCATTATGTTTTAAAATAAATCTAAACATGTATACTCTAACCATGGTGTACATGCAAATCTGAAATATATCTTTTTAAAAAAATATAAATAAAACATGTTATTCAAATATAATAAGCACATCAAACTGAAATTAAATGTCCATGAACATGGTATTAAACTGAAGAAATAGAATAGGGATTTGAAAAATCACTTCTACCTTAAATAAATCTCTTCTTCACACTTCTAAAATCTAGCAGAGTTCCGTTACTCCAAAGCTTCTAAACACTCAAGAACACTCAAGAATTGAAGGGATTGCCAAGAACAAGGTCTGAGAGAGTCGTGAGGGACTAGTATGCTCTTGATTTGGGATGAAAAGAATGAGAGCACTAGGGGGTCCTTTATATAAAGTTTAGGGGAGTGAAAATTAGTAATTTTGGACATTTTAAATAGAAATTTTCTATTTTTATTGGGTTTGGCGGCTCAAATTCAAATAATAGATTTTTAGGGATTTTTTTGAATTTTTCGATTTTTTTCTTCCTTATTTCGATTTTTTTTTCATTTTCTCTAATTTTCTTTCTTTTTTTTTCAATCTTGGAATCACGAATATGGGCCGCACGATTTCGGCCCATCGTGCGGTGCTTGTTCGAGCTTCGACTAGCCCACGAATTCACCGAATTCGTGCGCGAGTTTGTTTTTTTTTTCTCTCTTTATATATGTATATATACCAATTTTCTGGGCACCAATTTTTTTTTTTTTTAATAAATATTTCTATACATGTGTTTCTAAATATATGCTTACACATATTACAATTATATATATATATATATATATATATACACACATATATTATACCATTAAATATATTGACTAATATAATGCTATACTTATATAAGATAATTATAAGTAAATAACATTTTTTATTAAATAACAATGTTATAAATTTACACGTATTAATCCTCATTCATTCAATTATGTAGATTTATCTATATTCCTATAATATGTGTAGTGTATGATATTATTTTAACATCCACACATATTATTCACATAGATATTATATAACAATATTTTTTTCAACCATAACAAATATTTTTTTATATACTTGTATTTACAAGGTTTTCTAATTTATTTTATTTTATTTCATACTTTAGAGTATACACCGTTTATCTCTAAAAATGTTATTATTTTTCAATTAAAATATTTATTTGAAATTCGTACAGAATTCATAGGTGTTGCATTCTACCTCCCTTAAAAAGAATTTTCTCTTCGAAATTTGCACTTATTCATGGGTTCCTAGTAAACAGATATGGGTACTTGGTCTTCATTTCCCTCTCTAGCTCCTAGGTAGTCTCTTCTATTCCATGTTGTTTCCACAACACTTTAACTAAGGGAATATTCTTAGTTCTCAGGTTCTGTACCTTATAATCAAGGATTCTAATTGTCGCTTCTTCATAAGTGGCATCCTCTTGAATATTCACTTCCTCCTAGTGGATGATGTGAGAAAAGTCTGGTTCATACTTTCTCAACATGGACACGTGGAACACATTGTGGGCTGAGGTCATCCGATTTGGTAGTTCCAACTCGTAAGCACATTCCCTAATCCTCCTAAGTATTTCAAAGGGTCCAACAAATCTTGATGACAACTTTCCCTTGAATCCAAATCTCTTAATACCCTTCTGAGGGCTGATTCTTAGAAATACTTTGTCCCCTACGTAAAACTCTAAGGGTCTCCTTCTCTTGTCAGCATAACTCTTCTGATAACTCTGAGCTATAGTTAACCTCTTTCGTACTAATTTCACTTGGTTGTTCATTTCTTCCACCAAATCTAGCCCAGTAAGAACATGATCTTCAAGTTTGGCCCAATAGGTTGGTGATCTGCAAGGCTTTCCATACAGAGCCTCATATGGAGCCATCTTGATACTTGCCTAGTAATTATTGTTATAGGCCAATTCTGCTAAGTGTAGGTATTTGCTCCAATTTTCTTTAAAGTCTAGAACACAAGATCTCAACATATCTTTTAAGGTTTGGATAACTCTCTCAGATTGCCCATCTGTCTGAGGATGAAAAGTAGTGTTCATGGTGATTTTAGTCCCCAACTCCTTCTATAGGCTCTGCTAGAACCAAGAAGTGAAACGAGAGTCTTGGTCAGATACTATAGTCTTAGGCACACCATGCAACCTTACTATCTTCTTCACTTATAATTCTCCCAATTTACTGACTTGGTCTGTGGATTTGATTGGCAAGAAATGAGCCACTTTGGTAAGACAATCTATACTCACACAAACAATATCCTATCCCTTTTGATTCCTGGGCAAACCACTGACAAAATCTATGACAATGTTGTCCCACTTCTATTCAGGGATAGGGAGTGGTTATAACAAGCCAAAGGGTTCCCGATGTTCTACTTTTATTTGGTGACAGGTTAAGCATTTAGAAACATGCTTAGCCACGTCTCTTTTCATCCCTCTCCACCAGTAAGGCTTTCTAAGATTCGGGTACTTTTTATTTCCACTTGGATGCATCGTATACTTGGTCTGATGAGCCTCATCTAGTATAGCCTGCTTACTCTGTCCATTCTGAGGTACACATATCCTTTCCCCGAGTCTTAGGATATCATCAACATCTATCCTGAAGTCAGCATGTTTGCCTTGTGTAACCCCTTCGATCAGATTGCTAAGGCATTTGTCTTGCCTTTGTTCATCTTTGATCTGGTGCAGAAGAACTGGTTGGCAAGACATAGTGTAGAGGTAGGCTTATTTTTCATTTAGAGTAACACCCAACCTAAATTCATCAATGAACTGGGACATCTGGCCTTTCTCTTCTTCTTGTTTGCTGAACTTTCTATTCAAGGCATCAGCCACTACATTGGCCTTCCCCAAATGGTAGTGTAGTTGAAAATCATAGTTTTTCAAGAACTCCATCTATCTCCTTTGCCTGAGGTTCAACTCCTTCTGGGTGTAGATGTACTTCAAGCTCTTGTGATCTGAAAATAGATCAAATTTCTCACCATAAAGGTAGTGTCTCAAAATTTTTAGGGCAAATACAATGGCTGCTAACTCTAGGTTGTGAGTAGGGTAGTTCTTCTCATTGACCTTCAGCTGTCGCGGGGCATAAGCGACTACTTGTCTTTCTTGCATCAATACTGCTCCTAGTCCACTTAGTAATACATCAGTATAAAGGGTAAGGTAACACCATGGGTTGGAGTGACTAAGATAGGGGTCGTAATCGATCTCTTCTTCAGTTCCTAGAATGATTGTTCGCACTTTCATCCCAATTGAACTTAACTCCCTTCCTGGTTAGCTTGGTCATAGGTTCTGCTAGTTTAGAGAAATCTTGGATGAATCTTCTATAGTATCTAGCTAGGTCTAAGAAACTCCAGATCTCTGTAACCGTCTTTGGCTGCTTCCAACTCATGACAACCTTCACCTTCTCTGGATCCACAGATATGCCTTCTTCTGATACTACATGGCCAAGGAACTTGAACGCCTTCATCCAGAATTCACACTTGCTGAACTTGGCATATAATTCGTGCCTTCTGAGGGTCTCCAACACTATTCACAAGTGCTCCAGGTGTTTAGCTTTTGTCTTTGAGTAAATTAGGATGTCTTCGACAAATACCACCACAAATTGGTCAAGGTATTGTCTAAACACTCTGTTCATTAAATCCATGAATGCTACTGGGGCATTGGTCAAACCAAAGGGCATCACAGTGAACTCAAAGTGTCTGTATCTCATTCTGAAGGCTGTCTTGTATATGTCGAACTCCCTGATTCTAAACTGATGATAACCCAACCTAAGATTAATCTTTGAGAAATAAGTGGCTCCTCTCAATTGATCGAATAGGTCATCAATCCTCGATAGAGGGTATTTATTCTTTAATGTGGCTTGGTTCAACTTCTGGTAGTTGACACATAGTCTCATGGATCCATCCTTCTTTTTCATGAACAGTACAAGAACTCCCCAAGGTGATTCGCTTGGCCTGATAAAGCCTTTCTCTCGAAGCTCATTGAATTGAGACTTCAACTCGATTAGTTCGACTGGTGCCATTCTATAAGGAGGTATGGTTATAGGGTTGGTTCTAGGGTGAAGTTCAATCTTGAACTCTAATTCTCTAGTAGGTGGTAATCCGGGTAAGTCATCTAGAAACACATCCTTGTACGCACTAACCATTGCTAGGTCATGGATTTTCTTCAATTCAACTAGTTCTTCTTTAGAAAGTTCCTTGAACTCATTCTTCTACCATAAACAGTTCATCATGGCTAAGGTTGGACTCCTCAGCAGTTGCTACATATTCCCATTGATTTTATAGGTTTCTCTAGAAGGTCTTAGGACAATCTCTTTGGGTTTGGTACTGGTCTAACTAATCCATCCCCAAGATTATATCATAGCCATAAAATGGTAAAGTACATAGATCAACCATTAAGAGTTTATCCCCAAACCTTAGGTCACAACTACACATTCGTTTTGAAGTCACACTGGTCCCTATTGTTGTGGACACATTCAAAGTCACGGGTAGTGTTTTTGTCACAAGATGTAACCTATCAGCTAATTTCTCAAAAATAAAGGATTTTAAGGCGCCCGAGTCAAACAGTAGTTTCACACCAACATTGAATAATAGGAACGTACCTTCCACTGCAGGAACTGGGTCTTCATGAGTCTCAACAACAACCATTCTGGCCTGGTTCTGACCACGTCCCTAGTTCTACCCATGATTGGTGTTCTATTGTTGTTGCTTGACTTAAAGACGACCGTTCTGATCTCTTCCCTAAGTGTTATGATGTTGTTGGGGAGCCTGAGCTGGTGCAGTCGGATAATTTCTTACTATATGGCATCTCTGCTTAAACACGTAGATAGCCCTTGTCTCTTTGCTTACTCCCTTGACTTGCCTATATTCTGCCCCTATCTTTATAGTACATTCCCACCATTCTTACTTTTCTTCTGAGCCCCTTGATTTTTTTTATTCCCCGGCCTCTTATTCTTTCCCTTCAATGTTTGTTCCAAGTTGAGTTCTTGTTCCAAAGTTAGGGCCTTTTCCACAACGTCTTTGTAAGTTTTCACGCCCAAAGTCTTCACTATCTTTCGGATCTCCATCTTGAGACCTTGTGCAAATCGATTAGCCTTCCTTTTCTCCTCCCTAATCAGATCTAGTAAGAATTTGGCCATTTTAGTGAACTTTCTCTCATACTAAGCTATAGTCATGTCCCTCTGATCCAATCGAACAAAGTCCTCTTGTAGCTTGTTCAGGTTGCTTTTGGAAAGAACTTTTTATAAAAGATCTCTGTGAAGTTCTCCCAGCTCATGGCTTCAACATCCGTATTAGGGTCCATCCTCATCATTCATCACCAACTCCTAGCTGGTCCTTTGAAGTGGTGCATGACCAGTGTTACCTATCTTGACCTAGTTACCTCAGTACATTTAGAATTTTCTCCATCTCTTGGTACCAGTGGTCTGTTGAGATGCAATCTGTAGTACCATCAAATGAATGAGGATGGAGCTTAGGTAGCTCTATCAGCATTTTCCTCTATTTCTCATCCTCCAATCCCTCATGAGCCTTCTGATGTTCGGGATCTTAGGCCACAAGTGCTGGCTGTTGAACCTGGATAGGTTCAGGTACTTGAGGCTGTGGTGCTACCTAAGGGATTATTTGTGGAAATGCCTTCAATAGTTGATCCAACACCCTCTACGACATCTCATTCATCATGGCCTCCATTCCTGCCTCCATTCTAGTAGGGAGTTCCTGTTCCTGTGGTTCGGTCTCATCAGAGGTGGTGGATCGAGTAGTGTACCTTCTTGCTCCAGCCATTGTCTATAAATTTAACACCTCGTTAGTGTTTGCCTCGTTAGATGTTCGTACTATCATGATTCTAGATTCATGTCTTTTGGTTCCCTATTTGTTTAGTGGCCTAAAGGTTTTTCTTTTAGGTTCTTTTCATTCATAGGTACAGGATTTGGGCTCAAATCAAATAAACAATAAAGCATGCATATCACACAATCATACAATCAAGCTAGCACAACAAGGTTCTAAGCTTCCACCTAAGCTTTCAAGTTCAAGTGTCTTATACCACTCTACCCTTTCCACTTAGGCTTTCACCCAGAACAGAGTCGCACCCAAACAATTTCGCAAATTGCACGATAACTAAGGTTCCTGAGCCCACTATACTCCACTGTCCCATACTAGCGAGCATAGAGAAACCCGTTCTGCCAGAGTTACCGATCATTCACCACACATGGTCCATCATTCTTCGAGTCCAGGCTTCCTCCATACCCTTGAATTCCTATGCATCCCATACTACATAGAAACCAAAAGATACAGAAGCTTCTCAGTCTCATATCCTAATCAAACAATTTTCTGCTTTCACACAAGTTTCCGTCTCTAGCCTATGCCCTTGAGATTTATGATTTTGATCCACTGTGCCACCCATGGCTACATCACGTTTCTACCTAGGGTCTTTCTCTAGACCCAGGGTTCAATCTGGTTGACTCACAACCTTTGTTTGGTTAAGATACCACATTCAGCATTTTTTTCGACTTCTATTTACTTTCTTGCCATAATTTTCCACCATCTAATTTTTTTTTATAAAAAATAAGAGTGTTCTTCAACTCCGACTACACATATAAGCTGGTGGGACAACCTCCAGATCGAGTGGCAAGACCGAAGTCTGCTAAGCAGCTGCGCTTTCTAGGGCGGAATAACCCACCTCCCTTTCAATGTTTAGCTTTACTCGGGACAAGGCTTACCCACTATCAGCTCAACTTGTAGTCTTTGTATCCAAACAAAACATTTCAAAACATATCTTTCCTTTTTGAAAACACTTTCTAAAACATTTTTCAATTTTCAAAAATAGAAGGTAGGGCACTAAACTTTTAATTCAATCCAATGCGAAACCCTAATTTGTGTTTCTAATTCTTGTCAAGCAACTAATGTTTGACTTTCTATTTCTAGCCTAATCAACACATCTTTAGGCTTGACTTTTTATTTTTAGCCCAAGGCACCTAAAGCCTAGGCTCTAATACCACGCTTGTAACATTCCAACCCCTGAGACTTTCAATTTGGACTTTACCACAAGGTAGGTCAGGTTCATGTTACTTTACAAGTACATACTTGACTTTCTATTTTAATTATTTCATGCCTTATTTGTATTTAAGAGTACATAACTCAAATTAGGAATTTAATAAGGCAATAATACAAGAAGTAAAAGAAATTCATAACTCTATTAATTGAATAAATTTGATTACATAATTCAATCTTGAAGAAAAACTATTACAGTAAAAAATTCAAAACTTGGGCAACATGCCCTTACATAGAAATTATAAAATTTTTAAATAACAAAAAAATTAACTAATATTCATGGTCTTTATATGATTCAATTTCCTGAAAAATAAAAAGAATAGGTGAACACATAGCCCAATGGATCTTTTTCAAAACAACCAAATTACTAATTCAGTATTGATAACACATTCAAATTCAAACACTTGTAAATCATTAGGCGTTTCAAACAATATTTTGTTTATAGTTGTAAATTAGATTGAAAGGGTTTCGAAGCCCTTGATGTTCTTTATCAAAATACCTCCCTTGAGTGAAAAGACATTTTCTTGTCAAATTTCATTGGACTTAAGGCCTAACCTATATTCTAAGTATTTTGGAATATCATTCATGTGAGCTAATCACATGTAAAGAACACCTACAGTGACCCTCATGTTTATTGTAACAGTACGTGGTTCTTAATCTCAACATCTTTCGTTAAATCTCATAATCATGAATCATAAATAAATCATGCTCAAGAAAAATAAATAAAAATAATTTCAACATATAAACACTCAAAACATGAAAGCAAACACTTAGTATGCATCATGTTTTAAAATAAATCTAAACATGTATAATCTAATCATGACATGATTTCATGGTGTACATGCAAATCTGAAATATATTTATTAAAAAAAATAATAAATAAAACATGTTATTCAATTGTCAAGAAGAAGGCCAAAGAGAGTCAAGAGAGACTAGTATGCTCTTGATTTGGGTTTGATGGCTCAAATTCAAATAATAGATTTTTAGGGATTTTTAGGAATTTTTTTATTGTTTTCTTCCTTATTTTGATTTTTTTCCATTTTCTTTGATTTTCTTTCTTTTCTCAATCTTGAAATCACAAATATGGGCCGCACGATTTTGACCCATCGTGCGACGCCTATTCACACTCCCACTCGCGTGCCAATTCGTGCCCGAGTTTGTTTTTTATTTATTTTTGCTATATAATTGTTAAGTTTTGGAATTGGCATGTTTGGTGCCTTTCCTTATCTGTCCTGAAATGATCGATTACGTGATCTTCTCTTCTTTTAACGGCTATCTATGCTTTCATTTGTTGCCTCTTTGGCATGTTTAACAATCTATCTTATTTGGTGATAATGGTCTCTGCTTACCATATTTACCGTTTGTTTTCTATTGACAGTTGCTAACGGTTCTTTAAGTTCCTTCTCTGGTTTAGGAAATATTTCCTTGTTTCTGGATTCTAGCTGTAGATTGCGTTTTGAATTTTTTCCCGTCTTTGGCATCTATGATTTCGCTAGAATCGTGCTGCTTGTGAAAGTTTCATGCCATGCGACGCATTCTGGAAACAACGATTTCTGGAAATCTGTTTTTCTCGCAGTTTGTGCCAACAGTATCGTTTCATAGATCATCTCACAATCTGCCCAGAAATCTTCTATGATTTCATTTTGCTATGGAAAGACGCCACAATTTTGCCTATTTATTCATAGTCGTTTTGCAGGCTGTGATATCATTAAGAAATAACTGTGAAGATTTATATTGTGTCTTGATTCTTGTAACTGTGTCTTGAGTGATCCCTTGTGAACGAGTAAAATTGCATTTGTTAGATCTGAGGAGGCTGTGTGTGACTGCCTGATAGTCTAGAGAGTTGTTTTTGATTGGTTCCAAGAGTGTTAGAGGTCTAAGGTGGTCTATGTAACTACTATAAGAATAAGGTCTCTTGCTGTGAAGCAGTGTGTATTTCTTCTACCTTAGTGAAACCTCTTTATCGGGCAAGGCCCCGCAGACATAGGTTGTTACGTCGAACTGCGTTATCAATTGTGTGTGTTGTCTATTGCTTACTTGTGACTCATTCTCTTTTTCAATTGGTATCAGAGCGGGTCACCACTCTGTTTATTGTTTGTTTGTTGCCTCTAACGTGGTAGGTGTGATCCAAAGGACCCCATGAGTCACTCAATTCCAGTTCGTCATCATCCTAAAGAAGGTGGATCCATATCACATTCGCCCCTTCTTGAAGAAGGAAATTACACTTACTAGAAGACAAAGATGCGTATTTTCATTCAATCCTTGGATGAATATGCATGGAGAACTGTGGAGGAAGGATGGTTTGAACCCATCTTTGAAAATAGTTCCGATGCAAAACTGAAATTAGACTGGATTGAAGAAGAAAGGAGACTCTTTCTTGCAAACTCGAAAGCACTTAACACAATCTTCAATGCAGTTGACACTGAACAGTTCAAATTGATTTCTACCTGTGTGACTGCAAAAGAGGCATGGGAAACTCTTCAAATTGTCCATGAAGAGACCAACGCTGTTCGTATCTCTAAACTTCAACTTCTAACCTCTCAGTTCGAACTACTGAAAATGGATGAACAGGAAAGCATCTCAAGCTTTAACAGTAAGATTCGTGATATAGCTAACCAAGCCTTTCAACTAGGGAAGAAGTATTCTGATGAGAAATTGGTAAGGAAAACACTTAGATCCTTACCATCAAGGTTTGTAACAAAAGTAGCAGCCATTGAAGAAGCCAAAAATCTCACGAAAATGCAATTCGATGAACTTATGGGCTCTCTTCAAACCTACGAGATGAGCTTGTCAAACCAGAAATCTGAAAAAGGAATTGCACTTCAAGCTGAATGCAGCTTGCAGGATAAAGATGATGACATTGCTCTTATTACCAGAAATTTTTCAAGATTCCTAAAGAAGGATGGAAAACCATACTCTAAAATGAAATCTGAAAATAAGAAATGTTCCAAAGATTTCTCACGATTAGATAACAAATTCAAGAACATCAAATGTCATGAATGCGGAGGTTTAGGCCATATTCAAGTCGAATGTGCAAACACATTAAAGAAAAAATCCATGAACGTCACTTGGAGTGATGAATCAGATTGCAGTCAAGATGAAGATGAAGGGATCTCAAGCAACTTTGTCGCATTTACTACTCCAATCAGAAGTGAAGACTCAGCTACCTCAAAAAGCGAGGATGACGAGGTAAGTATTGATGAATTCAGAAAAACTTATGAACTTATGTACCAAAAATGGTTGCAGAGTATCTCTCTAAATAAAGAATTGGAAGCAGAAAATCGCCAACTGAAAGAACAGATTGAAGAAAAAGATAGGAAGATTGAAGAAATAACTGTCAAATTTAACGCTGCTGAACAAACTCTCAAACGACTTAACACAAGAAAGGCAAAATTAAATGAACTCCTTGACAATGGACAAAGAGCTAATGATCGTAGATGCCTTGGTTACACTTCTCCTGGTAACTCAAATGAGCAGATCAGTCCTAAAATTGAAGCAAGAAGAGGTCCTGTCTGTTACTATTGTAACAAAAAGGGACACAAATGGAAGAAATGTCACATTCTTAAGAAAAGTTTGTTTCAGAAGAAAGGTCGCCCTCCTGTTTAGAAATGGATACCCAAAATGAAAAACAAAGCATTGGTTGCTCACACCACTCTTTCTGCCTATGCTGATGAATCGTGGTATCTTGACAGTGGCTGCTCCAAACACATGACAAGTAATAAACGATTTCTTACCTCCTTCTGTGCAAGGGAAGATGGACATGTAACATTTGGAGATGGAAGAAAAGGGAAAGTCATAGGGAGAGGAACCTTGACTGTTGCAGGACTGCCCAAACTAAGAGATGTTCTGCTTGTTGAAGACCTGAAAGCCAATTTGATCAGTATTAGCCAATTGTGTGATGATGAACTTGTTGTAAACTTCACGAAAGAAGGGTGCAACATTCTGGATGGATCAGGAATGTCGATTATGAAAGGAGTTCACTCAATAGATAATTGTTATCAGGTTGAGAAAAGTGCTATGACTCTTTTAAAACAGTGTCACAACACCGTTCTAAACTCTCTGGAAATCTGGTACTAGAAGCTTGGACATGTTAACTTTAAGACCCTAAAAAATATCAGCAATATTGGGGTAGTTCAAGGACTTCCCAACTCAATTCTGATCATGTAGCTGTATGTAGACCATGCCAGTTAGGAAAACAGAAAAGGATGAAGCATCCTCCTACGCAAGGTTCAACCACAAGTCGTATTCTGGAGCTTCTCCATATGGATCTGTTTGGACCCATGCAGACAGAAAGCATTGGACGAAAACGATATATATTTGTTTGTGTTGATGATTTCTCAAGATTCACTTGGGTTAACTTTCTCAGGAAAAAGTCAGAAACTTTCGAGCATTTCAAGACTCTCTGCAGAAAAGTTCAGAATGAGAAAAATGTAAGTATCCAAAAAATTAGAAGTGACCATGGAAGGGAGTTTGAAAATCAATACTTCACAAATTTCTACAATGAACTTGACATTAAACATGAATTTTCTGCTCCAAAAGCTCCTCAACAAAATGGAGTAGTTGAAAGGAAGAATAGGAATCTACGCGAAATGGCTAGGGTAATATTCCAAGCAGCAAATCTAGCAACAAAATTCTGGGCAGAAGCTGTAAATACAGCCGCCTACACCATTAACAGAATTTATCTAAGGCCTGGTTCATCCCAAACTCCTTATGAACTATGGAAAGGTAGGAAACCAAATGTAAAGTATTTTCACATTTTTGGTAGCACTTGC